>BQNB010104924.1:0-23713 GCA_026074375.1 Tanacetum coccineum
TTTTCACCAACAGTACTAGCTTCCTCAGTACTAGTATTAAGTTTAATACTGCCAGTATTAATTTCACTGACAGTATTAACTTCTTCACCAGCAGTATTAACCTGTTCAGCAACATCATCAACCTCTTCTTAAAATCCAAGCTTGAGACTACTTTCTTACTTTTAGTCTCTTTTCTTCTCTTGTATCTCCTTCCCTTGTCAATGGACCTTGGTTTTAAGAAGGCAACCTTTGAGAGAGTTTTGGCTGCTTCATGAGTGTTTGGACTTATTTCCTCCACTTGTTCCTCCCCTGAAGTGTTTACCTTTGTTGTAGGAGGAGTAACCATTCCTTGTACTGAAGAATCTTGAGGATCATCTTGACTTTTCCTCCCTTGAGCCTCAGGTACTTCTTCCTCTGAATCTGTCAAAACCAAATTCCTCTTTTTCATAAACCCTTCCGAAGCCTGTACTTGTGAGGGTGAGAAGTGATGGTGGACAGGAGAGTGCTCCTCATAGATGTGCTCATCTGTTGTAGGTTCAGTCTCAGGTGGTGGTGGTGGTGGTGATGTAGGTGTAGGAATAGGTGGTGGTGTTGGTGTAGGGATAGGTGGTGGTGTTGGTGTAGGGATAGGTGGTGGTGTTGGTGCTTGAGGTGTTGATGAGGAGGGTTGGGATGGAGCCACAGCAGCATGTTCTTGTCCTGCATTAGGGTTAGTAGCAACAAGTAACATAGAAGGCAATAAAGGTCTTGGTGCCCCCCTAAAACCCCTTTTCATATTCCCAAAGATCTTTTTGGTCAGGCTCACAGCTAGATAAAGGGTTTTGTTTTCTGTTTGAATATTCAAAATCATTTGCAGAAAACGGGGATACATTAAAAACTTTGTCTTGCTCTTCAAATTTGCCACCATACCATCAAAAATAAGCTTAGAAAAGTTATAAACTCTACCAGAGGATAGACAGATCAAAGCAGTAGCAATATTGCTACCAAATTGATCCCATCCACCACTTTTAGAGCTTATACAGTGTAAAAGATGGTGGACTAAAAAACGCCATTGGGGTGTGAAGAAACTTTTCCAAAAGGTAAAGGTTCCATCAGTAGGATACCCAATTTGCCCCATACCCTCAAAAAGGTCAGCATTTGGCAACATTGTTATTCCTGTGGCGTCATCTAATTGAAGTGAATCCCTAATTGACGCCTCAGAGATTGTGTATCTTATGGTATCAATTGTTGCTCTAATTTCTAGAGACCCATCGGTGTTAGAAGTGGTGATAGCACTCTGCCAAAATTGTTTTACTAGAGAATCATAGATAGGTGGATTAGCAGTTAAAGCATACCTGAGGTTTGAACCTCGAAGAAAATCCACTATCTCAGCAAACCCTGTACTCTCGTCAGGTTTGCGCAAAAACCCCACTTGATTGTGTTTGTCACAATACTTTAATTGAGCCATGTGACGATCGTATTGAGATACTTGGGTTTTGATGCGAGTGAAATTGTAGATGCTGGTAACAGAACTCTTGACTATTTTGTTATTAAGAAAAATTTTTACTTTGCAAAAGAAAAGATAGCAATAAAAAGATAAGTATGAAAGAGAAATCAAACTTTATCTATATATAGCTACTCTGTTGTGCGACTATTGCGTCGTAAAAATCTCTAACGGTAACATTTAAACAGTGATAAAACAGAAAAAGTCAATTTTCCCGCAACCAGCATTAACAATAAACTACCAGTATTAACAATTTACACTACCAGACTTAATTTGGTCAAACAGAATTAATTTAGAGTCAACCCGAATTAATTCTTTTTCAACCAGAATTAACACACTCCTCCTTTGCATCCAAGCTATGCCTGCAAAAATTTGACTAAAACAAAGAAAAACATATTGCAAAAATTTGTATAGACAGAATTAAGGAAAAACTAACTACCCGAATTAACTCTACTTAACTACCAGAATTAACTCTACATAACTACCAGTATTAACCTAACAGTATTAATATGACACACTACCAGTATTAACCCTAACTTAAATACCAGGATTAAAAGTTACTAAGAAACAGTATTAAGATTACTTAGCTACCAGAATTAACAAACTATACATCTAAGCCTCCCCTTAAATGTTGCTATGGGTTGATCATACCAATGTTAACTGATAAGTGCTTAATTACACATATCTTTTACCTCTGAAAACGAGCTTAAATGACCAAAAACAGACAAAAACTGCCAAATATATGTTTGTTTTGCATTTGTATTGTGCAGGAAGTGGATATCATCAAAAAGACAGAAAACCAAGCCAAAATGACAAAACTGAGCATGGAATGGAAAAGACTGTGCAAAATCAAGGCCAAAGTCCAAAAATGCCAAAGTCAGAGTCAATACTGATGAATCAGCAGTCAAACCGGAGCCGGAACTGAAGAATACTATTGAATGCAATCTTAACCCATCTGATGGGCCGGGAAAGCCCAATAGTATATTTATGAAGACTGTGAAGACCAAATGGGCCCTCAATCAATTACAACAGCCCATTTGTGTGCAATTGACAAAGACTGTGAAGACTTTGAAGGCCCGATCCTAGCCCAGTTACAGCCAATCTCAGCCATTGTACACACAAAACCCACTCCATAACCTTATTGGGCTTGAAAAAGCCCAATAACCAAAATTATGTTACCTCTTTTGGGCCTATACCCAAACCCAGTGGGGCCCAATACAAACCAATGGGCCCCATACAAACCCCAAGCCCAACAAAACCCAAAATATTTTTATAAGCTTTAGGGGCCAAAAATGCCAAGTTTTGAAGTTGTTTTATTAGAAAAATAGGAAATAAAACACAAGGGCTAGTTTGCAAATTGCTTAATCTTTCTTAAACTCTTTTAAATAAATAACAGCAGATGACTGAAATGAAATTAACCTAAACTTTCTTAATTCTTTTTTATAAAGCCAGGGACGTCAATGTGTAATACTACTCTAAACTTATTTATAACTAGTTTTTAGGCTTAAAACAAAATGAACAAAGAATGAAAGGTGAGGGGCCATACTTGCCTCTTCCCCATTCGTCTCTTTTAAACCCTGTAAACAACCCTGTACCATAACCACTCCCGCCAAAACCATACCACCCCATTCCCCACGGTTTCACCCCCAAACCACCTCCCAAGTACTCTCCCAGCTCACCCCTCACCTTTCCCCACACTCACAGCTCACCTATACCCCTTCCCACTTGCAAAACACTCAACCCCGAAAACCCTTTCAATGGTGAGATGAAGACAAGACAAAACAAAGGGCTAGGATTGCTTTGGATTACTTCTACACTCACAGCAAGCACAACCCATGAGCTACAAGGCTGTGGACTAGTATAAAAGAGCCAAGACCAAGCCGAACAACATCATCTTGTTTTTTTTTACCTTTCTTAGTTAAATTTTGCTTAAGTTTGCTTTAAATATTATTGTACTCAGTTCTTTTTAAGATTTCATTGTATTACTTTCAGTTTTAATCAAAGTTAAGTGTTTTTGTGAAATTACATTTGTCAAAATTTGAATTGTAATTTAAGCCTTTTTAATTCTGTTTAAGTTGTTTAAACATATGTTTAAAGTTATTAAAACTCATTTGTGATCCCTTTCTCAGCTTAATTACCTATAAAAAACAGTTAAAAAACATATTTATGTATTTAAGGGGGTGTTTGGTTTAGTCCCAACATGGGTCATTTTGGTTTTGTTGTGGGTCAAGCTCACTCAGCCAACTTTGGCTGAGTGTGCTGGCTTCATTAGGCCACTTTAATCACCACTTGTAGTTCTAAAATAAGTTTTTGTGCCCTCTTTATAATCTGTCAAAATTTGAATAAGCCAATTTGAGCTTAAAGGCTCAAGCTGCATAAGCAGCTTAAGCACATTATTTGTGTGCTTGTTTATGTTGTTTCTAACCAGTTTACTCAACCCCTTGTTGCTGTCCTTTTGGTTTGACCAAGTAATAAGCCAAGTGTATGCATGTGTGTTTTTGAAAACCCTCAACTTTAAGCCCAAAAATCAGCAGCTCTTTCTTAACCTCATTAGCTTAGATTTTTGGAAATAAGCTTGATTACATGCCCTTTTAATCTGTTTGTATTTGGTTTTGGCCAATAAGCTCTTAAGAGCTTATTTTCATAAGCTAAAAAAGCCCCCTAGCCACTGTTGCATTTACCCTGGTGCTGAGCACCTCATTTCAGGCCCCTTTTCTAGCTTATTTCATAATTAAGCCCTAGGCTTTTATGGCTTTTTATTATAGCCCATAGGTACCCCTTTAAGTTTCCAAAATTTAGAAGCTTAATTCTCTTATTTACTTAGCTTAATAATAGCTTAAAGTTGCCATTTTTCTGTCTTTTATAAACTGTTTAGCATAGCTTAATATTAGTTCAGCTTATTTTAGGGCTTATTTTAGGTATCTATAGCTTAATTAGGATTCCCTTAGCCTTATTATCTGTTTCCCTTAGTTTCTAGCTTATTGTGCAACTTAAAGCTCAAGGAAAAAGCCAATAAGCTCTTTGAGCTTTTTAAGTTTCTGTCAGCCCATAAGCTCACTTTTCTGGCTTATTGTGAGCCTTTCAGCACTTGCCCCTTTTAAAGAAAATGATAAGCTCAAGCCCCTTTACAACTTTGCTTCTTTGACTTTTGCTTAATAAGCTGTTGGACCCACTTTGTAATCGGGGTCCAACTCAGGGACCATTTATGTAATTTTCTAATTTATGGTTGCCTTTGTTAGTTCTTATAGTTAGTAGCCTTTTACTTCGTTAGTCCTTGTGTAATTCCACAATTAGTCCTTTAGTTATAACAGCAGTTAGTTTTAGGTTTATTAATTAATTAAATTAGGTTTAAATTTAATAAGTTTAATTACTTTTTATTAAATCAGTAACTTTTGGGCATTTTTATATTTTTAGAATTGTTAACTTTTTCTTTATTTAATTTTATTTTTTCAGAATTTTTATAACTTTTATTTTTTGTCTTTTTCTATTTTCTTAGTTTTAATTAGTATTTAATCTTTAAAAATTCATAAAAAATCCAAAAATTAATAAAAAAATATATTTCTTTTTTTACAAACATTTTCCCTTATTGTCCATTATAGTGTCCTAGGAAAAATAATAAAATTTAGTATAGCCTTAATTTTTCTTAAATTTCAGTCTTAGCACCGTTTTAAAACCGGTGCGTTTTAAAAAAAACCGAGTTTCTTTTTCGTTTAGGCATTCAAAAACGACCTCCTTTTAAGTTTCTAGTTTTCTTTATTTTTCAAATTAAGTTAATTAGAATTTAATTTTTGATTTTTAATTTTTAAGTTAATTAGAATTTAATTTTGATTTTTAATTTAATTTAGCATTTATTTTCTTAATTTTTAGTATTTAGGGTTCCCGATACCTGATTCTGTTCCCCGTATTTTAGTATAAATTTAATTTTAGGATTTCCTTATAACTAATTTTGTATCCCGTAGTTTTTAAGATCCCCATTTCCTATACTTGTTTCCCGTAGATTAAATTAGGTTTTATTTAATTAACTTTAGTTTTAATTATATCAGTGTTTCCATCATTCAATTTCTCATCAAACCAGGATAAATTTCAATTGCAGCCTCGTTGGGACATACGACCCGGGAATATCTCTTCCGGAATCTTTTTATCATTGATTCTTACTTGTGTATTTTAAGTGTATACTATCAACGAATCAGATCATTACAAAGTTCTTAAGTTGACCAAGAACATGAGGCTGACTGTGGGCGTACGCCCTGAAGATGTTACAGAAATACGTGAATTTGCATAATGGATATTGAAAGTCGGAGACTGCGAGCTTGGAGAAGCAAACGGCGGGGAAGTAGATATAGATGTAACGGAAGAAATTTTAATTGATGAGGCTGATGACCCGATAGCTTCTATTATTGATTTTACTTATCCAAACATTTCAGATAACATAAATGATCCGTCATACTTCAAAGAAAAGGCCATTCTTGCTCCAACAAATAAAGTCGTCGACAATATAAACGAGCATTTATTAGAGAAATTCCTACGAGAAGAAATGGTTTACTTAAGTTGCGACAGTGTAGATAAAATTAAACGTAACACCGCCATAGATCAATCAATTTTCTCACCAGAATTTATCAATGGATTGAAGTTCTCAGGTGTACCCAACCACAGGCTGGCAATAAAAGTTGGGGTCCCCGTGATGTTATTGAGAAATATTAATCTACCAAATGGATTGTGTAATGGAACACGACTTCAAGTTCTAAAATTAACAAGAAATTCTATTAGTACGCAAATCAATAAAGGAACACACTTTGGAAAGAAGGTTATCATACCGAGGTTGAGAATTATACCTTCCGATAAACGTTTACCGCTTAAGATCGTCAGAAAACAATTTCCTCTGTCAATTTCATTTGCCATGACTATTAACAAGAGTCAGGGTCAATCTCTCTCAAAAGTGGGTTTGTACTCACCACGTCCTATTTTCATACATGGACATCTATACATTGTTGTTTCAAGAGTAACAAGCAAAAAAGGTTTGAAGGTTGTCGTTTGTGACCAGGATGGTAATAAATCTAAAACTGCTACAAATTTTGTCTACAAAGAAGTACTACAAAGTCTATGAATGAATTTCAAGAGGTATGTACAATATACATCTCACATGCTTTTTACCGTATTCAAATTTCTACTAAATTAGTAATCAAAATCTACTTTTACGTACATTTTGTATTGATTATTAGGTGTTTACGGAATGGACATTCGATGCTCGATTGATTAACGTTCATAATTATTGTTATTCAAGCCCAACAAACTTGGAGATCAAATTGCATTTACGTTCATTATTATAATTCTTACAAACTCAATTGTGTGACGAATAATTCACATATTCTCTGATTATTTCTTTTCATATATGAATGGAACATGTTTACGTTTGGTTTTTTTCTTACTTATTTACACACATAACTTATTACAAATATTTTTTTAAAATACACCCGAGGTTACACGGGTCATTAAGCTAGAGTATATATATGGTTATGTAATCTTAACTACTAACCTATATTACAAATAAAGCAAAAAAGAATATATCTCTTCATTGAATGTCAAAAATTAAGTAATACAGCTATTTATGCCTATTGTACAACCTTTGATGCAAACAACTTGTGGAAATCATAGAGGGGGTGAATACGTTTCCATTTAAAAACTTAAAATATTTAGTATCAAATTATCCATCAAGTTAGATACAATATGATGAGTGTGAATAATACATCTATATCCACTAGAACATGTCATAACAATATAAACACAATCATAATATTAACTTCTATGCATGACACAATCATCATCCAAACAATATAAGCAACAATCAACACACATATAGATCTAATGCAAATATAAATGTAAGGCGATAAGGTAAATAAAGTTTTAAAGTGAAAAGTAAAAGAAAGTGCAAACCAGACGCGATGATTTATAGTGGTTCGGTCACGAAGCACCTCTTCGCCCTACTCCACTCCCCAAGTACCCAACTCGAGAGTTACTTCACTAGTCAACAAGTTCCCTTTAGGCGGAGAAAAACCATATACAACTAAGCTTACACCGATTTCTGACACTAAGCCAAATGTCGAGTTCTAATCATAGCTAGAACCAATCTATCACAACTTATGTATTTTGAGGACTAAAATACTAACCGCACAACTTCACTTCACGACACAACTTCACTTCACCGCACAACTTCACTTCACTACACCTAGACACTAACACGATCACAACAATCTAACTCTTCTTTCTATGATCACCACGATCTAACTATACTTTCTATGATCACCACGTTCTAGCAACTATATACACCATGATCACCAAGATCTAACTATTACACAAGTTTGGAATACATAGACTCGATCTATACATTATGAATGTAAAACATGTCACAAATGCACTAACTGAACTACATAACTTCATGTCTTGATGATAACGAGAGTTCTTCTCTTGCACTTGGATGAATAAGCTTGAATCACTTGGAAACAAATGCTTAAGATTAAATGATCAAAGAATTGTAGGTGATGTATAAACTAATTTTAGACAAAAAAGAATGAGTGCAAAAGGTGAGAAAATTAGTGGGGAACGGTCCAGTATTTATAGGCAAGCTGCGGAGCATTTTTGTCTGGCCGGCCCCCTTATCACTAAGGGGGCCGCCCAGGCCGAGACGCTCCCTTTTTTGTCTTTTCCATGGAAGGTGTTTTCTAGAACTTTTCTAGCCGTTTTTAGGTAGAAAACTTGAATTCAAAATATTTATTTTGAATAAAACATTTCTTTTAAATGTAGGAAATGTTTTGTAAAAGTTATAAAAATATTTGTAACATTTTATAAAAAATATGAGGTTGAATATAAATTCCTTTGATCATAAAATAAATTAAGCAGTTATTTATTCATACCTTAAGTGATTTACGTCGAGTGCAAACTTCGTGAAGCCGACTTGAGACGTCAAGAGATGTTGTCGTATGAATGCATTGATGATTTGTGATCACGAGTAACTTAAGCACTTTACGTTATGTGTTATAAGTTACATGTTTGTCATCACCAAAACATGAAGAAAATGTATACATTAAATATCGTAATATTTCTACCAACAATCTCTTCCTTTTTTATGATGACAAAATATGCAAACTATAACTCATAGTAAAATGTATAAGTTACTTGTTTACACTTCTTCTCCCTCTTTTGTCGAAGCAAAAAGGTGGATACTTAGGCGATACTTTTACTACACTATAATCCTTGAAACAAAGAGGCGAGCTTGCATCATCCCCAGTGAAGTCTTGCTCTAATAAACCCCGTAAAATCATCCCAAGCTATCTACTTTGACACTCAAACACCCTTTGCATCCTATTGTTTATTGACTCTAGTGGATCTATGGATCAAATTTGTTACAAACTCTTAACCTACATCAAGGGTTAGTTTCGTGCAACATAATATATATATAAGAGAAAAATTAAAAGGGCGGAATACACATATTAAGATATGTGTAGATGTCATAACGGTTGCAACTCCCCCTTGGTGTATACTCCCCCTTGATGACGTGGATTTGAATAGACTAAGGGTTGTAATGAGATATTCCTAAATCCTCAAGGTTACTTTGTTAAGCATTATGTATGATTTTTATGTTTGGGGTGTTTAAGGATAAACATTATCGTAAGACTTTAGGTCGAACTAAATGTTGATGATAAGGATGATTGGTTGAGTAAACATAAACGAAGAAGGATGAGCATGAATGGAAAGGGAAGGTGTTGATTATAGGTTTGTTGGGTGTTTGGTAGGTTTGGAGAGTAAGGTGATGAGAGAATGTTGTTTTGTTGTTGGGAGAAATGCATGGCTAAAAGGTTTGATAGGTCTTGTAGTTGATTTATGTCATCAACTAGGCTTTCTCTACTTGGAGATGGAGGTGGTGTGTGTTGAGTTTGGTAGTGTGAGTAACATATGAATTGATGGGTGAGATGGGAAATGGAGGATGTGAGGCAACTTGTGGTGATGTGGGAGTATCCTTAATGTAAGGATTTAGTAATTCTTGATTAGAGTGATTGTTTTCACGAGATGGTTCATGATGATAAGTGAGTGGTTTTAGCATTGGTGTAGATGAATTTACATTGAGCTCATTGGAAGTGTTACTCATTTTGGCTACCTTTGATGGTTTGGATGTGGGTTTGTTTGAGGATGTCATTGGTGAGGATGATTGTGATGATGATGATTGTGATGACTCAACAACACTTGAAGGTTAAATATCATCTTTGTGTATTTCACTTGCCAAAAAAATGGAAATAGACCAATGAAAGACACGATATTATGATGACTCAACAACACTTGAAGGTTGAATATTATTTTTGTGTATTTCACATGCCAAAAAAGGGAAATGGACCAATGAAAGGCACGATATTGTGATGACTCAAGGCTTTAGGGGCATGCTCATTCTTAACAATCTTTCACCATATAGTACACACCACATGGCAGTTGAATAACCTATACATGAGCCATAACGATTAGAATAGCCATGTGTGTTGTACTATCCTCATTCGAGGTTAACCATGGGTTAGGAAAAGAATGATATAGGGTAGGATCTTCTATTCTTTCACCATAAAGTAAGCAAAACCTAACAAGGAAGCTGAATCACGCATAAATTGGTCCATAACGACTGATTAGACATGCATGACACGTTCACATCCTCTTTCGTGTAAAACCCAAGGTTAGTTCACCAGGAATGGGAAATAATTTGTTGTTAATAAAAAATTACGATGCAATTAGATTAAGGTCCAAAAAAATGAAGGCACAGGTTGCTAGACACTTTTCTCGACCGTTACCATGATGAAGACATAACTATTTACACAAACGTCTTGATCATAGACCAAAAATAACAACCTAATATGGCGTTCCCGTAACGGTCAACTTCCTATTCATCCCATACTTTACATACTTTTACAAGACAAGTGGCGATATCTACCATTTTTATACATAACTTTACATAATTAACTTTTTTTACGCGTATCAATGAATAATCGATCCTTCAAGTAATTCCTTCGGTTTAAGCTTTTGCGAAACGACTATCTTCAAACTTTCCTCTTCTTTTTTTTGTTGCAATTTTTTGATTTTTTCGTTTATTTAAACACTAACTAAACTACGAATCTCAGTGTAATTTCACCATCTTCACGATCATAATAACTCCGGATAATTCCTTTGGTTTCTTCATTCTTCGGACGTACCAATAATTGTGATGGTAGTAAAAATACTTGAGTTTTGACTACTTTTTACATTCCCATTTGCAATGTGTAAAATTTTTCCCAACCGTACTAAAGATAGAAAATGACACAAGACTCAGGAAATACATACTTTACACTTTAAGCAACTAGCAACTAATAAATGGATTTAATCTAACAGGGTAGGCTAAGGTGTAAAGGTGCAACGAAACAAACAGTTGGTGTTATTCCTAAAGGATTGGCTCTACAGGTTTTTCTAGGGGATCTTACTCTTATGATGAGAGTAAACAAAAGGGTTTATACGGGAGTTAACTAACTAGTGTAGTTAGTTAATAAACAACATGTATAGGCTTTTTGGGTGTAATCTTAAAAATTTACCAATTTAAACAAGTTACTCATCTATATCATAGGACTCATTCACTGTGATCTCGAATTTGATATACAAGCCAAGTCTAAAGTCTACAACATCACCGGCACACTCATATTTTTGGTTAGAATTTGGGTTTTTTTTTTTATCGGGCAAACATTTGGAAACGGATAAGGTTAAATCCTCACAATATCTAGTAAAGGTTGTTGTGTGCGGGTTATGTAACAAGTAATTTCACAAAATTATGCTTGATTTTTTTTTAAATTTGAGCATAATTTAAGCATCTTAATGTGAAAAATAAGACAAGTATACATTCTAATTCCCCATCCCCAACTGGAATTATTCAAACGTTCTGTGGTATGGATAAAATATTAAAAACGAGAATTAAAAGAATTAGAATGAGAAACTCCTCTGATATTTTGCTCGGTAGATTCTTCATTATTGATTTTATGAGCAAGAATTCCAGATTTATTGATACTTCACCAACGTTGTCGATTTCTTTCCAGCGAGTTCCTGTGCAAAATATAAGAAAACAAGTGCAATTTCTATCTCCGTGTATTTGCTGGTTAGACTCGAAATAAAAACCTAAAAGACTGTATAGGAAGTCGATACGCCGTATCCATTCCCCAGGATACGCCGTATTGATACCTGTAGAAAATAATCCTAAGTACTGGTCAGTCGTCTAATATGCTGTATTCATTTAATGAATACGCCGTATCGACTGAACTGACGAAAAAGTTTAACGTGCAGAAAAATAAAGACTAGATAATGGGCCAGATAATAATACGCCGTATCCATGTGGTTTGGATAGCCGTATTAGACAGTCTGGGAAAGACAGACTCGATAAAGAAATTGAAAATACATTCGATGTTGTCTCCCGGCAAGACTTTGTTTACAGATAAAGTTCTTTAAATTAGACTTGCCCAATTTAATCCCATCCTTATAAAACAATTTGGGGTCGAACGGGATGCCAAACGACACATATAAATTCTTAATAAGATTTAATAGCATCCCGTTGTTAAAACAATTCCAAGCCACAATATTAACATTTAATTCCTTGATAAAAGTTTTAGTTTTGAAAAATTTATTAGATGTATCATGACTTGTTTCCAAAAGCTTATTTTTGACCCATGTGCATAGGCCCATCAAGCTTAAAAGTGCAAATGTGTGCCGCACTTATCCCTTGTGCGCTGCACTTCTTCTCAAGTCAATGGAATTAAAGACTTAGTCAATTGAATGCATTAACTCCACATGTACGCCGCACAATTTCATTTGTGCGTCGTACTTTTATCTGACAATGAAGAATAAATGAAGACTTAAATGCTATTGCATTAGTACCCTAAGTACGCCGCACAATTCCCTTTGTGCACCGCACTTCTTCACTAAACATTTAATTCCCTTGTATTTAATCACCAAGTACGCCGCACAAAATCCTTTGTGCGCCGCACTTTCACCCCTCACTCAGCCTATAAATAGAGGACGAATTTCACACATTTCAAACCAACTCTCATATTTACAATCAACTAAGTATCCATCCCTTAATCATCCTCTTATCCCTTATGAAGTCCTAAACACTTTCCAAGTATTCTCCAAGTATAAACACCATATCCTTTGAAGAATCAAGATCCGATCACCAAGAACAACGAAGAACATCATACTAGTTTAGTAAAAGAATGAAGTGTGTTATCAAATCAAGTTATGTTATAAACTCCTTATCCTTGAGAGGCTAAATCTCTCATGACTACCCGGTGACGTTATGATAATGAATAAGTATTTGGTATGATCATGATCTCTTTAATCTCAAGCTTATGTTACGATCCTATTGTATCCTATCTTATTGTTTTTGCTTATCAATCTTAGATTATATAATCATATCTGTATAGGTCTAAAGACCCGTTATGATTTATGTGGTTTTAAAGATTTGTCTATGATCTTTAACGTTTGTGTCGGGAAATCCACTTTCGTAAATTAATAAACAAAATAAGCTTTGATATATTAAAAACTGGATTATTTGAGTGACACATTTGGTCTAGTTAACTAAATATAAGTCTTGAGTTAATTAAAGTTAATTTGTGAAAACGTTTTCTGACGAGAAATACTTTTTATAAGTTAAAGGTTTAATTTTTGAGGTCTTAATCATTTCCAACACTTATAAATTATCGTTTTTACCCTTCAATCTTCTCGAACCAACTGAAACACTTTACTTCACATGTTGACCGAAGAACCAACCGCGGTTAAGTCAGAGGAGCTGGAGCTCAAACATGCCCTGCACCATTCTCCTCCTCTTGTAGAAGACTCGTTATCAACTCATGTCTTTTCAAGTCTCGAACTCTAAAACTTTCTAACCCTTCTCTGTTTCTTTAATACGACTTCCTAAGTCATTATAAATTAAAAAAACTTTTTGAAACACACCACCTTCTCTTAAAAGAAAGAAAGTAACACATTTATCAATAAATCTTTTTTTTACCCTACAATCTTCTCGAACTCTACTGAAACACTTAACTTTCACATGGTGACCGAGAAGAAATCAACCGCGGTAAGTCAGAGGAGCTGGATCTCAAACCATGCCCCACACCATTCCACTGCCTCTTTATATAAGACTCGTAATTAACTCATAGCTTTTCAAGTCTCGAACTCTAAAACCTTTCACTAACCTTCTTCTGATTCTTAATACGGCTTTCCTTCTATGGAGAATCAACGTACCATCATGCCTATATAAAATCCACTAGTGAAAAATGAGAAGTTACATATCCTTACTTACGTGACCATTGCCCTCGTTCTATAGGTGTTCCACAGGGTATTTTGGTTCTTTAGTTGAATATACAAACACCCTCTCGTGCGGGTAATATATTTTACTACCGAAACTAAACTGCACTAGACGGTTACCCGAACATGCAGATACCCGAAACGAATGGTTACCCGCGTTTTGGGTCATGGTTAACCATCCTATACGTTCAATCGAGAGTTTAACCACATTAACGTTAAATTAATTTAGAACGTAAAATGTCATTTTAGTAAAATTAATTATCATTGAATAGATAGATTAAAATCATACTAAAGTTATTACGACACAATAATCACATTCAAATAAATATACATAACAAATTAACAGAAAATATACATTTGACGTTTATAGGTTATAATCACGTTTATCAATTTTCAAAGATAGATGTTGTATAAATGTTTACATTAGAATAAAAAAGTCCTTATAAAATAAAAACAGTGCAATAATATAATCAATAATTGTATAAATAATTAGACATTCAGTTAAAAACATTAATGTATATGATACATGGTTCGGTTCGGTTAACTGCGGATATCTAAAAATAAAAACCGAAACAAACAGTGATAAGCGGGTTTTTTCGGTTTTAGTTTTTTCGGTTTCGGGTTTAGCGATTCGGCTCAGTTTATCGGTTTCTCGGATTTTTTGAACACCCTTACCTCGTTCGACGACTCTACGGTTAGCTTGATTATGGAATCTATCTTAAAGTTCATTCACTTGTTTAAGGATGTTAGCCTCAAAATATTGAGTCGAACATGAAGTTCATTCATTATGTATGTTAGTCTGGTTCAATTAATTAGTTAACGTTGTAATAGGAAAGTATCGAGAATCGGGCTCGATAGTTAATCTAATATTGTATATGTTTCGGGTTTAATCCCAAGCAAAACCCGAGCCCGGGTCCTAGTTAAATATCCCGCGCGTACCTTTAATGTGACGGGGTATATAAGCTTTTTCTTCTTTAGAAAAAGTTAGTTGTTTCATTACATAAAAATCTTCTTTTTCTCATTCTCTCTAACCTCTCTCTTCTTTCTCTCTCTAAAACAACTCAATCTTTCTTTATCTCTTTTCTTGGTTCGATTCGAGGATTCGTAATATGAAAGTGGAATGTAAGATTCGTGTTTCTCTATAATTGGCAATCAGAGCCTACGTGGATTCGAGGTTGATCTTCGTGGAATAAAACTGATAAATTTTGTGGCTTTATTTTTTCTTTATTCCCTTTGCTCTTTTTGGTATCAAATCGTAAGAATCAACAACGAAAAACGTTGTTTATTAAGTGGTTTAATATTCATCTACTATCTTAGATATAAGTGCTTTAAAGCTTATTTGGTTGAAATCCGTGGCTTAAATGGTTGAATCTTGATTTTTTTACCGTATTATGTTCTTGGTTCTTTTTTGGTGAAGAAAAAAAAACAAGATCCCGATTTTAAGGAAAAGTACGATTTGACATCTCATTGCGTTTTGATCATTGGTTGCGTTTTGATCATTGGTTGCGTTTTGACTAACTGGCAATATCATTGGTTGCGTTTTGACATTGGTTGCGTTTTGCTCATTGATTGCGTTTTGGTTCATTGCGTTTTGATTGCAGGTTGCGTTTTGAAGACATGTATTGCGTTTTGACTAAGGAATACTCTGCCCAATTTTTTATTTTGTTGCGTTTTGACCAAATCTCAAGCTGCGTTTTGACCAAATCTCAAGCTGCGTTTTGATTAAATGGTCATTGCGTTTTGATTCAAAAGTCACTGCGTTTTGTTAAAGATCGTTGCGTTTTGCTTAAATTTCGTTGCGTTTTGATTTAACTTTAAAAAAAAAACACGTTTAGCGACATTTTTTTTAAGTAAAATGAAATTTTTTCTATAGCTTTTTTAACTTATTTTTACGTCAAATCCAAATTTTGGTAATAGGGTAAAAAAAAAATTCCGGTCGACACCCTTTTAGCGACACTTTTTTCGGAAAAAATTAAGTAAAATAAAAAATTTTCTATAGCATTTTTAGCTTATTTTTACACCAAATTTAGATTTTGGTAATAGGGTAAAAATAATTTTTTTTCATAATCCAACTGCGCCGAATTCCAAACAAACCAAAACCAAAACCATCGAGAAGGACTTAAACTGCACAAATCATTCACAACAAACAAACCATTAACTACCAACGATCATTCATTCACGGTTATCTAGTGATCTTGTAAAATCCCGTTAATCATTTGTCGGTTTTGATCATAGACGAGTAAAATCCCGTGAACGTGAATTGCATACATAACCACAACTTCAATCACATCACATCCACTTAAGATCCAACAACTTTCACTTCAACTCACGATAAAATGGAAAAGAAAGATACCTTATCTTCGTGTTCGGAATCAGAAGAACAACAAATGCAACTAATTCAAGACAAATCAAAAGAAAGTTGCATGGTATCTTTTCAACGACTTCATTCACACCTCAAGCGTCTTTCAAACAACGACTTAAAAGGAAGTCGAACCGAGAATGGATTCGGACGCGCGTTTGCAACACTCTTTGGTCAAGATTTTGAGACTTTTACAGGCACGATGTTCCTAAACATGGATCAACTTCAAAAGCAACTTGATAACAACGAATTTCAAGAGATTGGATCCATGGCTTCTTTTAAAGTACTCGAGACACAGTTTCAAATGTTCATCAACTCACAGATCTATTTGAATGATGAATATATTGTAATGACACGCAACTACTTTCTACAATACACTCAACTTGATATTCCAGAATTCCGTGAGACGCTGGTCCAATTCATGGAATATGTCAAAAAGTCGATTGATGAAAGAGCACTGCATAAAAGAGAGCATGACATCAGGGTGAATGAAAGACAGAATATTATTCTCAATAAATTATTTTAAATACGTGCTTGATGTTACCATTTAATTGTTTGATGCCCTTTACATTGATTGGATTTAATTTTTAGAGCTACGCGATTTAACTTATCGATTACGATTAAAAGCAAACGCGTACAATACTAAAAGTACATAGTGAATTTATTGACGTCGTCAATGACTTGAAAACACGGGGTGTTATAGACTTCCCCCGTTAAACGAGCCTTGTCCTCAAGGCTCACGATGCAGCACTTGACGACGGTGCGGTCTTGGTGAAGAGGTGTGGGTATTTCTTCTTGAATTGGTCTTCACGTTCCCACGTGAACTCAGGACCTCTCTTGGAGTTCCATCGAACCTTGACTAATGGGATGCGGCTTCGCTTCAACCGTTTAACTTCACGGTCCATGATCTCAACGGGTTCCTCAATAAACTGAAGCTTGTCATCAAAATGAAGTCCATCCAACAAAACGGCTAAGGGTTCTTCGGCATGACACTTCTTTAAGTTGGACACGTGAAATGTATTATGAACTCTGCTCAGCTCCTCAGGAAGCTCGAGCTTGTAAGCAACCTCTCCAACCTTTTCTAATACCTTGAAAGGTCCAACATACCTGGGGTTTAACTTCCCCCGTTTGCCAAAACGTACGACCCCTTTCCAAGGCGAAACTTTAAGCATAACTTTATCCCCGACTTGGAATTCCATCGGTTTACGCTTCAGATCGGCGTAACTCTTCTGTCGATCATGAGCGGCTTGCATCCTTTGCTTGATTTGGATGATTTTCTCAGTCGTCTCTTGAATTAGTTCTGGACCGAGGATTTGAGCTTCTCCAACTTCGGTCCAACAAACAGGTGAACGACACTTTCGACCATAGAGTGCTTCAAATGGTGCGGCCTTGATGCTAGCGTGATAGATATTGTTATATGAGAACTCGACTAATGGCAAATGGTTAACCCAACCCTTTCCAAAGTCGATCGCACAAGCGCGTAGCATATCCTCGAGAGTTTGAATAGTCCTCTCGCTTTGCCCGTCTGTTTATGGATGGTACGCAGTACTCATATCTAAATTAGTACCCAAAGCGTTTTGAAGTGACCTCCATAAATTGGATGCAAACCTCGGGTCGCGATCACAAATGATTGAAACAGGTATTCCATGCCTCGTAACAACCTCCTTTAGGTACATTCTTGCAAGTTAATCCACAGGATCATTCTCTCTCATCGGTACGAAGATCGCAGACTTAGTGAGTCGGTCAATAATCACCCAAATGGTGTCGTAGCCTTACGACGTCTTAGGAAGCTTCATGACAAAATCCATAGTGATGTTGTCCCACTTCTATTCAGGTATCTCGGGTTGTACCAATAATCCTGATGGTCTTTGATGTTCGGCCTTGACCTTAGCACAGGTCAAACACTTGCTAACATAGGTGGCGATGTTTGCCTTTATATTAGGCCACCAATATAGCTTTTTCATGTCTTGGTACATCTTGTCAGAACCCGGATGTATAGAGTAGTTTGATTTGTGGGACTCGTGCATGATTACAGTCCTTCAAATCGTCCATAACAAGTAACCACTCCCTGCATTGAGCATAGGTTCCATCTGCACGGGTTCCAACTTTTCGTCCTAATCGCCTTTGATTTTTGGCGTTTAACCAACATTCCTCCAACATCTTCATTCTTGATGTTCTCTGGTTTTCGTGCTTCAGTCTGAGCATTCAAGATTTGTTTGGAAGATCCCAAGCCAATAGTCCATGACTAAAGCTCGAACTCATAATGGTGATCTCACTCATTCCTGCTTAAGCATCAGCAACAACGTTTTTATTTTATTTTTTTTTTTTTTTTTGCCCTTCCTGGGTGATAACGAATCTCATAATCGTAATCACTGAGTAACTCCAACCAACGTCGTTGCCTCATGTTCAACTCTTTCTGATTAAGAATGTGTTGTATACTCTTATGATCAGTAAACACCGTGCACTTGGTTCCATACACGTAGTGTCTCTAAATCTTGAGAGCGAACACTACTACTCCGAGTTCCAAATCATGAGTCGTATAGTTCTTCTCATGAATCTTCAGTTGGCGTGATGCATAAGCAATCACCTTTTCCCTTTGCATTAACACAGCACCCAAACCCTTCTTTGAAGCATTGCTGTATGCGATAAAATCTTCGCTTCCTTCAGGTAAGGCCAGGATTGGTGCACTGCACAACTTCTGCTTCAACAGTTGAAAAGCTGCTTCTTGTTTATCACCCCACTCAAACTTGACCTTCTTCTGGGTGAGCTTGGTCATCGGTTTGGCGATCTTCGAAAACCCTTCAATGAATCTTTGATAATACCCAGCAAGACCTAAAAATTGACGAATCTCCGTCGATGACTTAGGAGATGCCTAATCTTTAATAAATTCGATCTTGGCGGGATCCACATGAATGCCTTCACTATCAATCACGTGACTGAGGAACTGTACTTTGGGAATCCAAAATTCACACTTGGAAAATTTGGCATACAACTCCTCTTTCTTAAGCAACTCTAAGATTAGCTTAAGGTGCTCTTCGTGTTCTTGCTTGTTCTTCGAATATATCAGAATATCATCAATAAAGACAATCACAAATTTATCCAGATATGGTTTGCACACCCGATTCATAAGGTCCATGAATACGGCAGGTGCGTTTGTCAAACCAAATGGCATAACTTGAAATTTATAATGGCCGTAACGAGTTCTGAAGGCAGTCTTCGGAATGTATTCTTCTCGAACCCTCAGTTGGTGATAACCTGACCTTAGGTCGATCTTCGAGTAGACACTCGACCCTTGAAGCTGATCAAATAAATCATCAATTCTGGGGAGTGGATAACGGTTCTTCACTGTTAGTTTGTTTAATTCCTAATAGTCAATGCACATCCGGAATGATCCATCTTTCTTCTTGACAAACAAGACCGGAGCTCCCTAGGGTGAGGAACTGGTCTATTGCTTTTATCGACAACTCTTTCAGTTGTCTATGACTCTTTCATTCGAGGCGCAATCGATAAGGTGCCCGTGCTACAGGTGCAGCACCAGGTACCAAATCAATTTGAAACTCCACTTGTCGAGTCGGAGGAAGACCCGGCAAGTCCTCAGGAAATACTTCAGGAAAGTCTTGAACTATAGGCACGTCTAAAAGTAGCTTCTTCTCCGACTTGTCTTCAACCTCCTTTGCAGTGACATGTGCCAAAAAGATAGGAAATCCTTTTTGCATGCACTTCTGCGTTTTAGTGCACGAAATGATGTTTAATCATGTCACAGTTCCCTAGTTACTTCCATCACCGTGTATGATTAAGGTTTCCTTTCTCCAGGGGATGCGAACAATCTTCTTGGCACACACAATGACCGCTTGGTACTTCGCCAACCAATCCATACCGATTATAGCATCGAAACTACCAAGTTCTACAGGCATTAAGTTTATGTTGAATGGGTGGTTTAGGAAGTTTAATGTGCAACCCCTAAGGATAGTGTTTAACCCAATTATTCTCCCGTCAGCTAGTTCGACATCATAATAATGATCTAGGGTAGATGGCGTGATGTCAATTTGGGAGCTAAATGCAGTAGACCACAAAACCTCCCGATCGCACCCATATCAAATAAGATATAAGCCAAAATGCTGTTGTATTAGAAGGAACTACCCGCCAATGACGTTGTCTGTTAGCCCCCGCATTTCAACCACATACACTTGTCGCTGGAGACCTGTCAATCCCGCTTGATTACCACAGGTCCATTGTTTTATATTTTTGTGGCAGTTTTCATTTAAAGGTCCTTGAGCACCGACTCATAGCAACCATTTCCGTTTGATTATTGTTGTTTGTTGTTGCTGATGTTTGTTGTTAGAATTTGCAGGTACGGTCTTATCTACATCCTTTGCCAGATGGCCAACCTTTTTGCAGTTATTGCACCTAGGTGGACAAGGACCTTCATGATTGTAATCACACTTGGAACACAGAGGTTTAGACCCGGCGTATGGTTTCCTGTCACTATTGGCTTACATGTATGCCTGTCCTGTGTTTCTGCCTCTAGTCTCCTTTGTTAGGTTTTGATTATTCCTTGGAAAGATACATCATACTTCATTTCTTTTCTGCTGACGATCACATAGGCATGGTCCTCTCATCCATCAACTCAGTTGTAAACTCGATAGCCTCTTGCATGGTTTTCGGCTTTAATGCCTTTACACTGCCAAGTATCATATCGGGCAAGCCACTGATACACTTTTCAATCTTGTCTACCTCTTCTGGGAACATCCTGGCACACATCAACGCTAGTTGCTGAAATCGTCGATTGTAGGCCACCACATCGATGCCATTAACCTTAAGAATCCACATCTCAGTCTCAATCTTCTTGATCTCACCCTCGGCATTTTACTATTTTTATTAAATATTTTATCATGTCATCATTTTCTTCATGTTTGCCCATGCAGCATGAGCTGCTTCGGGAGTAGTGGTCTTAACATGGGCATTCCACCATGTAAGAGCATCATCTTGTATAGTGCAAGTCGCAAAATTGACTTGACAAGATGCTGTGCAATTGCTAATGCTAAACACAGACTCTATTTTCTCAAACCATCGAGTGAGTCCGACGACTCCCTCAGTGCCTTTAAAGCACAAAGGTTTGCATTTCAAGAATTCCGAGTAAGAGCATTCACGAACAGCTTGTGCTCGCCTTGGTCCTGAACTATTGCTGTCGTAGCCATTCCTAACTCTGCTTGCTTCTGCTTCAGCTATTGCAGCAGCAACTCCTCGGTCAATTAAGGCCTGAAGTTGTGCCTCAGTAACAGTTGTGGTGGTTATTGCATTTGGGGTTGGTGTGATTGGTGTTGACCTTGTGGTTCGTTTTGGTGCCATTTTCTTCAATCAAAAGAAAATACAATACCCGTTAAATTTTAATACAATCATAACGTGACATAACATATGCATCATAAATAAAATAAGATCACATCACACAGTGAAACATTGATTGCAGTCTTATATACTATAAAATATATAATAATATTCCAAAAGAGCAATTAAGAACTTTCCTAAAGTCTCCCTTAAGAAAATCTCCCTCTAAAAGATATATATAATATATAATACGTATATTTAACCGGGAAGTATGATCACCCCGGTCGTTTCCCCAACGACTTGTGAAATTGAAACCTTGCTTTAGCTTGGATTATGATTTGAATGAGAGAAAAGATAGTTTTGAGTATCTATAACTACTAAATAAAAGCAACAATTAAAATGAACAATTAAAAGCAATTAAACACTTAAACTAATTAACATGAACAAATAAAACGCGACAAATAAGCAAATACACTAAAACTAACTCCTAAAAATACAAACTAAAATTCTAAACCTAAATTAGGACAAAAGAAAATTTTAAGAAAAGGAAAAACATTTTTTTGATTATTTTAGAATTTATTATGAATTAAAAACTATTTTAATCTAATTAAATCCTAAAAAATAGCAAATTAAGTCCTAAAAATTTAAGAAAATGATTTTAAACTAAGAAAGTCTAAAGTAACTTAAAAACTCAGAAAACTATTTTTAAAATTAAAATCCTATTTTTAAAATTAAAAATAAAGGCTTAAAAATGAAAATTAAAATCTAAAAGTGTTGAAAATGATTTTTCTGAATGTAAACCTAAAAGTATTTATTCTAATACTAAAAACTATTTTTTTGTATTTTTCTGAAACTTTTTTCTATTTTTTATGTATTTTCTAAAATTAAAACCTAAGAAAAATGATTAAAATTAATCTATTAAATGGAAAAATACGAAAAATTTAGGAAAAGTCTAAAATGCAACAAAGTTTAAGGGAAAAATAAGAAAACTTACCCAGCTTATCTAATAAGCTGGGGAAAAAGCTATAAAGGCTACGGCTTATATTATGGACTTAATCTCAAAGAAAGGTTAAAACTATAATGTGTACAATAGCTCACGGATGAGCTATTGTAGCACAATGGTTAACATGCATGGTTTGTTAGGGAGAGGTCACGGGTTCAAGGTTGTCTAACACCCCTTTTTGAATTTTTTTTTATTTTTCAAATTTAAAAGCTAGAACTTATTGAGGACACTATTCTAAGCACTTTTAATAAAAGAAGCTTAACCTCAAACTCAAAAATAAGCTCTCTAAGAGCTTATAAAGATAGCTGCTTCAGAAAGTAGCTTTTAAAAGGCTTAAAAACTTATTTACACTAAATTACTTGCACAGACTTCATTATAAGCTCAAATTCAAAAGTAAAAGCTGTTCTGGATAGCTTATGATGTCTACAAGCTATTTTTAATAAGCTACTTAACTAAGAAACACTAAAAGCTAACTGAATTTGAGGATTAAAACAGCTAACTCATGAACAAACTCAAAAAGCTCAAATCTAAGAAAAGCTCAAATGCTTAATAAGCCAAGACATAAGCTGGGTTTATGAAAACTAACTAACCTAACTATAAGCTATAAATTCAAACAAAAAAATCAGATACTACAACTTAAAATTCTAAATTTGAAAGGCTTAATACTATTACTACTGTTTTTGGTCTTTTTGGTTTTTTTATGACTTTTAAAAGCTAAATGGACTAAGTAATTAAGCTAAAAACTAAAAATCAAGGCCTATACTCTATTAAGCTATATCTACTCTATAAGTGAACTAAATTTTAAAACCTAAGGCCTAAATATTCTAGCTTAAAATGAAACCTAAAAATGACAGCAGTGGTAACTTAGTGTTACCACTGCTGATGCAAATGGCAAAGGGGCAAGCACAAATGCAGGATACCTTAAGAGGTAATCCTGCACTTAGACACTCTATTTGAGTGTGTTTGAACACAATGCAACCACTTACCAAGCTTAAGAGGCTTGGTTTAAAATTTAAGCAAGCAAAGAAAAGTGAAGAAGTCCCCTGGTGCAGGAACACTCCAAAGTGAGCTTTTTTAATTTTTTTTAAAATCTAACTTGAGAAATCAACTAAACTATCCATTTTAGACTAATTCAAAGCTATATCAAAAACTTTTATCAAATCATTTTGACTTTAGGAGGTCAAAGCACACTATTCCAAACACCCCTTTATACATG
>BQNB010104925.1:0-12500 GCA_026074375.1 Tanacetum coccineum
TGGCGGTCCTATAATTATTTTGGGGGCCGTCTAGGCACTTTGGGGGGCGCCCATATTTATGGGACCTCCATCAGAGGACACATTTTTCTGAGCTTTCACAAATTTTATTTCCTTAGTTCCACTAGATGATGCTTCAAATGAATTAAACCCTAAACCTATTTTATCACCGAAGGGTTTTTGATTACTTAACATTTCATTTAAGCAATGTGTACTCTTTTCAAATTTATTTAATCTAGTGGATTCTTCTTTGAGTTTTTCATTATCAATTTTAAGCGTATTATCTTTGACTTGGCTATTACCTTGATGGGTGATTAACAAAGTTTTCGAAAATTTTTTTGTCGTGTTACACATGAAAATTCTTTCACATTCTTTTCTTGGCAAAGCATTGTAAAAAACCATTTTGGCTTCATTATTTTTCGCAAGTCTCTTTTTGAGATTATCGGTTTATTTTTCAAAAGGGATAACCTCATCTAATTTGGTTTCCGAATTTTGTACAATAGGTTGAAAATAACTATTGGTAATAACATGCCAAAGATCTAGATCTTTTGATTTAACATATGCCTCGAATCTATTTTTCCAATAAATAAAACTATCACTTTTAAAAAGTGGTGGTCTTTGCATGGATTGCCCTTCTAGATATTTGTCGGAATCCATAGATCGATCCAAGCTTTAAAATACAGTATATTTTAAAAATCTTGAGTGACCTTGGCTCCTGATACCAATTGTGGAAACTAAAAGAGGGGGTTGAATAGTTTACAGGTTCGTTTTCAGTTTTAAAAGTTTGCTTTAAAAAATGTTTAGATTCGAGTTATATGTTTAACCAATCCACAATATGAACAAGAATAACTATCTAAACTAAAACTAGATAACAACAATAATAATGTAAAGAGATAAGGAAAAGAACAATCAAACCAAGACACCAAGATTTTATAGTAGTTCGGCTACGAAGCACCTCTTCGCCCTACTCCACTCTCCGAGTATCCGAATTGAGATTTCACTATGTCAACAAGCTCCCTTTAGGCGGAGAAAACCGTTTACACGTCGCTTACGTTATTTTCCGACACTAAGCTAGATGTCGAGTCCTAATATTAGCTATAACCAATCTACCACGTCACAATCAAACACAATCACTAGATCTATACTATCGGATTTACACACTATCTGAATCATACAAATATACAAGATAGTTACAATAGAGGTTTGGTATTTAGAAGAAAGGAGGAGAGATCACTAATCAACACTTCATTTCTTGGAGAATACGAGTGTTCTTCTCTTGCACTTGAATGAGAGGGAAGAGATGATAAGAAGAGATTAGATCACTTGAAACAAGATCAAGAGATGTTAGTGTGTGTGAGAAAATTCGCGCAAAGAGGTCTGATTTTCAGCAAGGGGTGGACCAGTATTTATAGATACGAAAAGCCAACGGTAACTGGCGGCGTTCCTGGTGGTCCCATATATATAAGGGGGCCGCCAGGCCTATAAGGGGGTCGCCAGTAGACTTCGCTCCCTTTTTTTACTTTTTGTGAGAAAAGTTGTATCTGGTATAGAAGCTTCCGTTTTGGGAGGAAATTTGAATTTCAAATTTTAAGTTTTTAATAAAACATTTCTTTTAATTAGAAAATATTTTGTATTATTATTTTTGTGAAAATCTTTTGTAAAAATATAATGGATGAGAGAAAAATATTTCCTCGATCACTAATCATGCTTAATAATTTGTTTGTTCATACCTTAAGTGATCACTAATCTTAGAAATGGAATTTTACGATTAATAATTTGTAAACGTTTAATTTTATTGTAAACATTTTTACATTTTGTTATTATCAAAACGTTAAGAGGTCGAAAAATATAAATAACATTTTCAGACATTATTTGTATTAACATAATCGTTTATATTTGAGAATTGCAGTAATTATGGAGTACTTGGTGAATATTAGCAAAAGACGCACATTCTGGAGCTTAAATGAAGATATTTTGAAGATTACTATTCTGGAGCTTAAATGAAGATATTTTGAAGATTACTATTCTGAAGACCAATACGCCATATCCATTAAGGAAGATACGGCGTATCCGTGCCTACACTCACCAAAGACCACAAAGGAAACAAGCTCAATACGCCGTATCCAGTGAATCCCAATACGCCATATTGGAGATATAGTATGTGAATATTTTGGAAGATATCAAACGTGGTCCCTACTCCAAGAAACCCCCAATACGCCGTATCCAATCCTTGGATACGTCGTATCGAACTGACTTCCAGACCCTATAAATACAAAACTCAAAAACGAGTTTTAAGTGTGCTAAATCATATTCTCGATATCTAAACCATAAGTGTGCTAAATCATATTCTCGATACTTAAACCATTATATGTTTTGGTCTAGGACCCAAAATGGATTTTTGAAAAGAAATGGATTTTTTAGATTCTTGTGAACAGACAGGCGGTCCCTTAATTGCTTTGGGGGTCGTCTGTGCTTTATGGGGGTCGCCCTCAGTATTTAAGGGACCGCCACCAGAAGGTGTTTCATTATGAGATTTCACAAATTTGATTTTCTTAGTCCCGCTTGTTGATGCTTCAAATGAATTAAAGCCTAGACCCAATTTATCACCGGAGGGTTTTTGATTACTCAACATTTCATTTAAACAATGTGTACTCTTTTCAAATTGAGTTAGCTTAAGAGCTTCCTCTTTAAGTTTTTCGTTGTCAGTTTTAGGTGATTGACAATTTGTACATTCGAGAACAACTCCCTTGTTTTTCTCGAGTGTAGACAATTTTAATTTTAATCCACTAAGCTCATTTTCTAAACTATTTCTAATGGCTTTTAGTTGTTTATTCTTTATGATTATTTTTAAACTCATCTTGCATAGTTTATCATATTCATTATCTAAAGTAAAATTGTCTATTGATGAATTTTCATCGCTAAAGTAAGAGGGATCAGAACATACCGTATTTGATGCTTGAGCCACAAGACACGTTTCGTCTTTAGTCTTTTCATCATCTTCTTCACTGCAATCACTCCAAGAACCTCCTATGAATGCTCTTTGGTTCTTATCCTTCGTTGGTTTTGGACATTCTCCAATAAGAAGATTTAGTTCTCAGCATCTAAAGCACTTCCTTTCACTTTTGCTGTTCTTGTCGTCTTGGCTTCTTTAAAAGGTCTTTTTGTCGTTCCTAGGTTGTCTCACAAACCTACCTCTTCTCTTGAAGAACTTCTTGAAGTCTCTAACCGCCATGGCGTACTCTTCGTCTTCACTCCTGGAAGTCAAACACTCCTCATCACTAGATTCCTTCTTAGCCTTTAAAGAAAAAGATTTTCTTTCTCCTTTAGCTTTGACTATTTCAGAATCTTTCTTGATGATCATCTCATGGACTTTTAGATTTCTAATGAGTTCATCAAGGGATAGTGATGTTAAGTCTTTTGACTTTTCAATTGTCGTGACCTTCGCTCCCCATTTGGGATGTAGAGCCGTAAGAAACTTCCTAACATAGTTCTTGCTAGAATAACCTTCATCAAGAGCTTTTAGACTAGTAATGATAGTATTAAACCTAACAAAATCACTATCTGTAGCTTCATCTTTAGAAATGACGAATTGTTCACATTGTTGTACCAAAAGGTCAGTCTTTTTATCTTTGACTTGGCTATTACCTTGATGGGTGATTAACAAAGTTTTTCAACTTTCTTTTTCCGTATTACACATGAAAATTATTTAATATTCTTTTCTAGGCAAAGCGTTGTAAATAACCATTTTGGCTTTGTTATTTTTCGCAAGCCTCTTTTTAAGATCATCACTTTGTTTTTTCAAAAGGGATAACCCCATCTAATTTGGTTTTTGGGTTTTGTTCAATAGGTTAAAAATCACCGTTGGTAATAACATGTCAAATATCAAGATCTTTTGATTTTACATATGTTTCGAATCTATTTTTCCAATAAATAAAACTATCACTTTCGAAAAGTGGTGGTCTTTGCATAGATTGGCCATCTAGATATTTGTCAGAATCCATAGATCGATCCATGCTTTAAAATACAATATATTTTAAAAATCTTGAGTGACCTCGGCTTCTGATACCAATTATGGAAACTAGAAGGGGGTTGAATAGTTACAGGTTAATTGGCGTTTTAAAATTTTACTTTTAAAATTGTTAGATTCGAGTATATGTTCAATCAATCAACAATATGAACCAATCAAGGTAACTATCTACTTGTAATAACAATACAAACAATAAATGAGAAACATAAACAATATAAAGAGATAAGGTAAAGAACGATCAAACTAAGACACCAAGATTTATAGTGGTTCGGCTATGAAGCTCCTCTTTGCCCTACTCCACTCCCTGAGTATCCGACTCGAGATTTCACTATGTCAACAAGCTCCCTTTAGGCGGAGAAAACCGTTTACACGTCGCTTACGTTGTTTTCCGACACTAAGCTAAATGTCGAGTCTCAATCTTAGCTAGAACCAATCTACCACTTCACAAACACTACCCAATCACAAGATCTACACTATCTGATTTACACAATCACACAAGATAATAAAAATAGAGATTTAGATCTTAGAAGAAGAGAGGAGAAATCACTAATCTATAACACTTCGTTTCTTAGCAAATACGAGTGTTTTTTTCTTGCACTTGATAGAAGAAGAGAGGAGATAGAAGATGAGATTGTATCACTTGAAACAAGATAAAACTATGTTAGTGATCAAGAGATTTAGTAAGAGAAAGAAGGGTTTTAGAGAGAGAAAGAGAACTAAAAAAATTCGTGTAATAGTAAATTGTTTTTTCTGCAGGAAAGAGTGTAGTATTTATAGACAGGGAAATCCAACGTTCCCTGGTGGTGGTCCCGGCGGTCCCAGATATATCTAGGGGCCGTCTAGCCACTAAGGGGACCACCACTAGACTAACGGTCTTTTTTTTGTCTTTTTGTGGGGAAGGTTGATCCTGGTATGTTATTTTCTGTTTTGGGGGAAAACTGAATTCAAACATTTATATTTAAATAAAAACATTATTTTTATTAATAAAACTTTTTTGTATATTTTTAATTTTGTAAATTTTTTTTGTAGAAATGAGATGGTTAAGAAAAAAAATTTATTTTCTTGATCACTAATCATGTTTAATGATTTGTTTATCCATACCTTAAGTGATTTGTGTCAAAATGGAAATTTACGATTAATAACATGTAATCGTTTATTTTTATCGTGAATGTTTTTACATTTTGTCATCTTCAAAACATAGAGGAGTCAAAAAAATATAAATAACATTTATAGGCATTATTTGTATTAACATCCTTGTTTGCTCGTTGGATGATCAATGTGTGAACTCCCCACAACCGTTGATCATCATTCAAAAGGTTTATCTCAATACCATAATGCATCACTATAAATAAAAGACATCTCATAACTTTATCAAATTAGTTCATACACTTGGGCACAACCTTTACACAAAGTAACTCCCACACACTACAAAGATAATTTATCTAAGTGTTACCCGAACTTCATGTTCTCAATCATACCACCGGGTCCTTACCGTTCAACACGGGAAACTGAATAACACAACTATCTCAAATTCTTCCTTAAACAAGTTTACATACCATACGTAAAATTATGGCATTCAGGGGACACAATGGCAACCCCGCCTGGGCCATGCGCATAACCGCCACGCAGTAATACAATGTAATATTTAAGACTCAAACCAGGACAACAAATTCACCCTAATAGTCTTTAGAAGATGATAAAAAGTCAGATGCAAGAATCTCCTTTCCTTCAATTCCCATATAATCATGGAAAATCCCACTAGGGTCAATAAGCACCCACGTATGACAAGTATTGGACAAGTATGAAATAGGATCCATAACCTCAACATCCAAACCCCACTCAAGGTTGGCGCGCGATGAAACGCCACTTTCCCGACTCTAAAACTCACTAAAAACGCATGACCGGGAAGGACCTTGTGTCACCATATATTAAACTGACCAAAATAAATGTAATATAACCCTTTAAAGTATTTTCAACATAAATTAGACTCATATTCCTTAGAAAAGGCGGGTGGCACGCCTTCTAACTCCTTACGGTTTAGTTTTTATGAAAAAACTAAGATTAACAAAAATCTGGAAGAGTACCATGCGCCCTTATGCCCAAACTCAGAAGGGCGTATGGTCTAGTACTCAGAATCTGTAAATATGAGTTTTTAGGCAGAATGCCTTATGCCCAACCTATAAGGGCGTATGACCTGTTACTCAGAAAACTAAGAAGACCATTTTGATTGCAGAAGGCCTTATGCCCATGCGCAGAAGGCCTTATGCTCCTATTTTGATATTTTTACCAAAAACATATTTTTTTCTAATTTCTGGAAAATGACTTACATGACTCGACATATTACCAAAACTTCCAGAAATCATTAATATAACATATTACATCATTTTCATAAACCTTTATGGTCTAAATGACCCATAAGTGCATACTTTACGGGGTTTGCCAAACGCCCGTTTTGATCCATTTTGCATACACTATAACACACAACTATAACAAATGACTTTGACCCACTTTAACCTCGACAATAATGAAATACTTTGACACTTCAAAATAACATTACAACCATCCTATGACACTTCGGGGGTCCAACCTTATTTCGAGCTCGATATCTAACACTAAGCTCTAACATAATCCAATACTCTTCCATTGCGCACTTTCAACCTTAAGCCTTAATCCAAGTACTTACCATCTTTCCATGAGCACCTACAAAACATGGTTAACTATAACGTAAGCGAAACACTTAGTAATTAATTGGTTAATACATGATTAACACGTCAATCATCATATTATCGATATGAACACTTAATAATAAGTCAACATTAAACCATTCACTGTCGCATACTAACGCTATAGAAATTACATATACTATAACCACATATCTATAACACACCTATAACACATAAAAGCATTAGCACATACCTTAATCCTTCCATAATCCATAGCTAGTTCTATAACATCCAACTATCGAGTCTCTTGATTCGTCACACTTTTTAAGCAACTATAACCCATCTTAACACTTTCATTCATGATCACATAACATAATAACTTTCATGTTAAGCATATAGTAACCAAGTTACTTACCTTAGCTCCAAAGCTAAGTTATCATTATACCAACATCATCATCATCATAATCATCATCCTCACTTGCAATCTAAATCAAATCATATAAACATAAACACTTAATACACATAATCCAACTATTATAAAAATGGTTAAAGCAACCATAGCTCACCTCTTAACACCTCTAGTTATCATATAATTATATATTGATCATATGATAATTAGCCCCATAAGTTTACCAACTTAATTCAATAAAACTTATCCCATAATTACTATAACCTCTTTAATTAGCTTAAACACATATTTTACCCAATTCCCCTAATTAAAGTATATGAACCCTAATTTCTTAGTTACAAATTAAACTCAAATAAGAGTTTACTTACATGTAGGAATCATTACTAGGGCTTGACCCTTAACATAGAAACAGTAATCTTCTTCACTTGATCATCAAGAAGCATGTTTCCTTCTCTTTTCTTTTCCTTCTATGTCGATACACATATCTTCATCAACACCATTGCAAGAAAAGTCTCATGAAAGTGCCATGGATTTACTATGAGTTAGTTACAAGTTTGACTTATTGACACTTTTGGTCCCTTAAGTCTTTTATTTTCAAAGTTGTAACACATAATATTTTCTATAACCATTTACATAATGTCTAGACTTTATGTTTGACAACGGTTGACTAACCAATCACGTAACACATTCAAACTATTAAAATCTTAGTCAAACTTACCCAATGGCCATTTTTGTAATTAAATACTTAAAATCTGGTTTTGTGGTGTTACAAATATACACTCCTTATTTAGATTTCATCTCGAAAATCTATTTGCTTAACGTTTATGTCCATACACCACACTTATTCACATCTTAAATCTCATTCTATCCTAACACGCCCTAAACTTATCGTTTGAATTGCAACAATCTACATGATCTTGCAACATTAACTATACTATAACGTGAGCCATTTCCTTTACATCAAACTATTTATTACTATATTTCTATCTAAGGTCTACATCTCTTATATAACGAAAACTTATGATTTTTGTTTGTCGCTTTTTATCCATACCCATTCTTTCCTACGGTCAACCAATCATTCAATTCACTTTTTCTCTATATCATTACGTTCCCATTCATTTCTTTTCAAATTTTTCATCAAGGACTACATGTCACTTGGAAAATTCATTACTTTGACTTCACACAAGTCAATGTTTGACTAATATTTTCACATTTTACATAATTACGCTATTACCACATAGCGTTTATCATGGTCATTTCTCACATTTTACCCAGTGTCACAAGACATTATATAACTTCAACTCAAACTCTTAACTCGTTACTCTTTACTTAGATACCTATAATTTAGGTTTCACATTTTATTTACACACTTAACTCATCATTTAATTTCTTCCCCATCTAACTTATCTCTTTACTATTCTAAACTTCTTTTAGTTTTCACTTTTCTATTTCTTACCTGTACTCATGCCATGTTGGGTACACATAAGCCCACTCATTTACAATTCGTTATTTACATAAAAAGGCGTCCCAATCTATGTAAGTAAAGAATTATAAACTTATGGTTCAGCGATTTACAATTTCTTTATTTAAATGAAGAGGCGTCCCAATCCATTTAAATAAGGAGATTATAAATCATCCTACTTAAGCATTTCCGACACAACATTTATATTCCTTTTTCACCTTGTACCTTTTCTTACATCGCATTCCTTAACTAAAAGTCAAATGTTTTCCACTTTTCACTTTTTCGTTTCTAGCATTGGATCCAATTTCACTATAACATTTCCTCGAATGGTCTATAACACATGCCAAGGAAATAGGTAATCCTTGTCGGCAAAGGCAAATTTAAATCACCCCGAAGGATTTCTATAACATTCACTTCTATACTTGGGGCTATAACACATCCTGTAGGATTACTATAACATATCCGTAGGATTTACTATAACGCATCCCTCTGGAGGATTTCTATAACAAGCACTATAACGCTTCCCCGAGTCGTCTATAACAACATAATGGATCCAAGCTATTTGACATATTTATATTTTCACACATTTATCATTCATGTACTTTTATCACTAAGTACAGTTTACCATTTTCTAATTCTCATTGCCTTAAGCAATAACAATACGCATACACTATTACGTCCATTTTTTTTATTCTCGACAAGATCTATATGACGCTTTTCCATTTTATATTTCGCACATTTTCTATGTGCCCTTAAATTGCACTTTACATTCTTCCCGTCAATTCCACGTTGACCTATTCACCATTTACACTATTTAGTCAATTCAAGTTTTCCACATTTAAACCTTAGATATGTTTATTCTATAACATGCTCAATGATTCATTTTACTCACCAAACATATTTCAATAAATTAACATGATTCGATTCATGTTTTACAACTCATATAGCGCATTTTATATCACTTAAGAGTTTTAGCACAACCGCTTTAATGCCTCACCTCTATTCATCACTTTTACATCATTCTCGCTATCACATTTTTCATATCATATTTCCTACCCACATGACCTTATTACCACTAAATCATACACATTTATATCATCATGCTTAATACATTAAACAATTTTAATTTTAAATTTTATTCTTAAAGAACATGAACTCTTTAACCTCTATTATGTCATCATGTCTTCTAGCACATCATATTTTAATCATGCGTTACATTTCAATCAATGCCGTCTAATTCAATCATGCCTTTTACGCATTATACTATAACACATTCACTAACACTACATGCTCTTTATCCTATACATTTATTCAAATCGTTTAATCTCTATTACAACATACTTTTATCATTCTTTAGGCAAGACTTACAATTAATACATTTATTGGCCATTAGCATCATTATAAGTCACATCCTTTTAATCTAAACATTAAACACTTCATATCTCAAAATTTACTAGTCATGCCTTATATTCAATCATACTATAACACACACATCGTCATCCGGTTAGACATTTAATCAATTAACCATATATTTGGCATTTGGACAACTTTAAAATATTACGTCCAACACTATCTATAAGTGTTTAAACTTATTAATCACACTCAATTATCTTAATATATGTATCCTGTAACACATCACATAACAATCCATGTCTAAGCATTACCTTTATTTCATAGCTATAAGCATTTCATTACCTTATAACTAAGGCAACTCCATTCCGTACTAGATTACACTTATGGCAAACCAACTACAAGTGATCTAAGTCTAGGAAACCTATCATGGAAACATACTTCACTTAGACCAAAGCTCTGATACCAAGTTGAAACACCCCTTTTCTGACACTAAAATTTACCAAAAATTAAAACTTTTTGCTCAACGCATGACTGGGAATCACCTTGTGTCACCATTTATTAAATTGACCAAAATAAAATATAATATAACACTTTAAAGTATTTTCAACACAAATTAGACTCAAATACCTTCGAAACGGCAGGTGGCACGCCTTCTAATTCCTTACGGTTTAGTGTTTATGACAAAAACAAGATTAACAAAAATCTGGAAGAGTACCATACGCCCTTATGCCCAAACTCAGAAGGGTGTATGATCTGGTACTCAGAATATGTGAATATGCATTTTTAGGCAGAAGGCCTTATGCCCAGCCCATAAGGGTGTATGGCTTGTTACTTAGAAAACTCAGAAGACCATTATGATTGCAGAAAGCCTTATGCCTAGGCGCAGAAGGCCTTATGCTCCTATTTCTAAATTTTTACTAAAAACATATTTTTCTCTAATTTTCAGAAAAAAACTTACACGACTCGGCATATTAGCAAAACTTTCAAAAATTATTAATATATCATATTACATCATTTTCATAAACCTTTATGGTCTAAATGACCCATAAGTGCATACTTCATGGGGTTTGCCAAACGCCCGTTTTGACCTATTTTGCATACACTATAACACACAACTATAACAAATGACTTTGACCCACTTTAACCTCGACAATAATAAAATACTTTGACACTTCAAAATAACATTACAACCATCTTATGACACTTCGGGGGTCCAACCTTATTTCGAGCTCGGTATCTAACACTAAGCTCTAACATAATATAATATTCTTCCATTGTGCACTTCCAACCTTAAGCCTTAATCCAAGTACTCACCATCTTTCCATGAGCACCTACAAAACATGGTTAACTATTACATAAGCAAAACGCTTAGTAAGTAATTGGTTAATACATGATTAACACGTCAATCATCATATTAGCAATATGAACACTTAACAATAAGTCCAACATTAAACCATTCATTCTCGCATACTAACGCTATATCAATCACATATACTATAACCACATATCTATAACACACCTATAACACATAGAAGAATTAGCACATACCTTAATCCTTCCATAATCCGTAGCTAGTTCTATAACATCCAACTATTGAGTCTCTTAATTCGTCACACTTTCTAAGCAACTATAACCTATCTTAACACTTTCATTCATGATCACATAACATAATAACTTTCATGTTAAGCATATAGTAACCAAGTTACTTACTTTAGCTCCAAAGCTAAGTTATCATTATACCAACATCATCATAATCATCATCCTCACTTGCAATCTAAATCAAATAATATAAACATAAACACTTAATACACATAATCCAACTACTATAACAATGGTTAAAGCAACCATAGCTCACCTCTTAACACTTCTAGTTATCATATAATCATATATTGATCATATGATAATTAGTCCTATAAGATTACCAATTTAATTCAGTAAAACTTATCCTATAATTACTATACTCTTTAATTAGCTTAAACACATATTTTACCTAATTTCCCTAATTAAGGTATATGAACCCTAATTTCTTAATTACAAATTAAACTCAAATAAGAGTTTACTTACATGTAGGAATCATTACTAGGGCTTGACCCTTAACATAGAAACACTAATCTTCTTCACTTGATCATCAAGAAGCATGTTTCACTCTCTTTTCTTTCCTTCTATGTCGGCACACATATCCTCCACACAAATGAAGAAGTCTCACGAAAGTGCCAGGGATTTACTATGAGTTAGTTACAAGTTTGACTTATTGACACTTTTAGTCTCTTAAGTCTTTTCTTTTCAAAGTTGTGACACATAATATTTTCTATAACCATTTACATAATTTCTAGACTTATAGTTTGACTACCGGGTTTGACTAACCAATCACGTAACACATTCAAACTATTTAAGTCTTAGTCAAACTTACCCAATGGCCTTTTTCGTAATTAAATACTTAAAATCCGGTTTTAAGGTGTTACACGCGAAGGGAGGAAAGTAAGGTTGGTTAGGAAAAAAAGAGTATGTTTGTCAGTGTGAGGAGTATAAATGATGAGGCATGTTTGTATAATTAAAATGACGTATTTTTTATGTGATTGGTAATGTTTG
>BQNB010104925.1:17500-23712 GCA_026074375.1 Tanacetum coccineum
TGACTTGTGACCAAAATCAAAGATTGTGACTTTATATCACATGTAACTCGTATTCACTGGTCAACGAAGTGGCTCTAAAGAAAAGTCAAATCTTATCTTTTTGTCGGTTGTTTTTCCGGCATTTACTTTTAAACCAAAAAATAAATTCTAATTATAACGGCTCCAGTTTCTTCTTTACTAGGTCTACACGTTTTGTTTCTTTTGGCATGCACTTGCTATAACGTATCATAGCATGCTCGTATAATCCACCAAGAATCATAGATAAAGAGATTGGCACGTCGCATTTATTCTAGTTGCTTAAACTATATGAATAGCTAGGTATGAAAATGTTTGAGACGTACATTGCGATTCATTTTGTCTTTTACATCCAATGGTCCTAACACGTTTCTAGAAGTTGACCTGCATGCAACAACAAGTCTTTTTCGTGGGAATGGAATTATAACTATCCTAAAATGTGTTACAAAACGACCAACACCATTGTTGTTTTGATTATGGGCTAAATTTGGCCTGTTTGAGCTGCCCATTAACCGTCGGTGTCCAATACGTGGCTAAAAAAAACCTACATCATCACCGTCTCATATATTTCTCTCTCGATTCGTCTCAGCCTCCAATATCTCTCTGTCACATTTCTCTAAGAAAACCACAAATCCTCTGATTGCATGTAAGTGATTCTTTTTGAATCTAGATTGTTGTTTGATTTAGATTAGATTTGCTTTATCTCCATCTTCAGTTGTGGTATTTTTTTTAATTGATTAATCTATCAACTGTTTTCTTCTTATTTTTGCAGGTTCCGAGGGTTTAGAAAAGGGCTAAGCTACTAAAGGGATTCATAGTTAGCAAAAAAATCAGTCAAGAATCTTTAGTCAGGTGATAAAACCCCTTTTTAATTATTGCTTAATTTGTGTTTCATTTTACTAATTGTTGCTTAGTTTGTGTCGTCATGTTTTTTTAATTGGTGTTTGTGAGTATGGTTTTGATTGGAGATGAGTTTTTAGTTTTTTAAATCTTGAATATGATTAGTTGTGTAGTGTGAGCGGGGTGTTATTTAAGCTTATATAGCAAGCTTACGGCTTATTTGGTTTTCGGCTTATATGTCAGTTATGTCATAATGAGCTTATGAAACATAAGCTCATAAAAGTTTCAAAATAAGCCACAAAAAATGAGCTTATGAAACATAAACCCAAAACCAAATAAGCCGTAAGCCGGCTATATAAGCCTAAACAAACACCCTTGGTGGGATTGATTTGCTACCATATGGTGAATATGATTAGTTCTATTATGTGAACTAGGGAGTGTTTATTTGAGCTTATATAGCAAGCTTATGCCTTATGTCGCCAAAAATGCGTTAAAAAACGGCTAACACCATTGTCGTTTTGATTATGGGCTAAATTTGGCCTGTTTCAGCTGGCCCATTAACCGTCGGTGTCCAATACCTGGCTAAAAAAAGCTACATCATCACCGTCTTATATATTTCTCTCTCGATTCTTCCCAGCTTCTCATATCTCTTTGTCACATTTCTCTAAAAAAACCACAAATCCTTTGATTGCATGAAAGTGATTCCCTTTGAATCTAGATTGTTGTTTGATTTAGATTAGATTTGCTTTATCTTCATCTTCAGATGTGGTATTTTTTTAATTGATTAATCTATTAACTGTTTTCTCCCTATTTTTGCAGGTGCCGAGGGTTTAGATAAAGGCTAAGCTACTAGAGGGATTCATAGTTAGCAAAAAATCAGTCCAAAATCTTTAGTCAGGTGACAAAACCCCCTTTTTTAATTATTGCTTAATTTGTGTTTCATTTTACTAATTGTTGCTTAGTTTGTATCGTTATGTTTTTCTTAATTGGTTTTTGTGAGTATGGTTTTGATTGGAGATTAGTTTTTAGTTTTTTAATCTTGAATATGATTAACTGTGTAGTGTGAGCGGGGTGTTATTTAAGCTTATATAGCAAGCTCGCGGCTTATTTGGTTTTCGGCTTATATGTCAGTTATGTCATAACTAGCCTAAAAACCCGTGATAAATCACGGGTGGCTTATAAAAAGTTTAAAAAAGCAAAGTTCAAACACTTAAATTTACGAAAATTTAATTCTCAAACGTTTAGCGAAAAATTTTAAAAGACCAAGTAATAGTTTATTTAACAGATATAGTTTTAAGATTCATGCTTGCAATTGGAGATAAAAGACCAAATAATAGTTTATTTAAGAATAATTTTAACAGACTAACACAAGTATTTACAAACTTCAAACAAAACTGGACTAAAAAAAGAATAGATCGACCCACCAGTTTTAACAATAATAATAAATAAACATGAATGAAAATCAAGTCACAATGAGCTATTTTAGAATAAAACACAGTAATCAAATTTATAAATTAGAGCAAAGCACCTTACTTTTATAATCACCGAGCGTGAAAGTCGCAAAGCATAGATTACCTTCCGGTTCTAGTTTCTTGCTGACCTAGAACAACTGATTCTTCTGGAAAGATCTTGCCTGAAGCAATAATTACATAAACCCTTAATTTTGTATTAATCTGATTGACACATAACATTTTATCATAAATTTTGATTTATACATACCTTTGAAAATGAGATGAATGAACTTTCGATATTGAGAAAAAAGAGACGTCGAGCTTGTGAATTCAAATCACCAAAATAATATCAATTTTATGAATCTAGACCTTCAATCAATAAAAAAATTGTTTATTAAAATTATAATTAAGCAGCAAAAGATGTGGATGTTACTCGAATGAACCAAACCAAATTTGAGTTAGAATAAAAGACATCTTGAATTTCATTCTTCAATTGGGTTTATCTCGACATCTCCAAATCAACCTGTGAAAATTGAAACTTGAAACGTATTAATAAAAAAGAAGATGAAACATTAAGTTTGAATTTAAACATAAAAAAAATATGGCGATAGCAATGAAGATATACCCGTGATGAGTAATCGTTTGAATTTTGAACCTATCATATAATTTGTGTGAAAGAAACGCGTGATTTATGGGAGAATAAAAGCACATTGTATTTATGGTAACATTGCATAATTTTCGGCTCATATTAATTGTGAGTCAAAAGTCACAAATCTCCATTAAATGGCAGAGTTAAATGAAATAAAGGACTTCATAGTTAATAATTTGCATTTCCATGTTTGTATTAGTGACATCATTTATGATGTCATTAGTGATGTCATTTGTGACATAAGCAACATTTCAAAAAAAACCTTCTTCTATTATATATATATAGATATAGATGAGCTTATGAAACATAAGCTCATAAAAGTTTCAAAATAAGCCACAAAAAATGAGCTTATGAAACATAAACCCAAAACCAAATAAGCCGTAAGCCGGCTATATAAGCCGAAACAAATACCCCCAGTGAGATTGATTTGCTATCATATGATGAATATGATTTGTTCTATTATGTGAATTAGGGGGTGTTTGTTTGAGCTTATATAGCAAGCTTATGCCTTATGTGGTTTTCGGCTTATGGTTCATAAGCTCACTTTTTGTGGCTTATTTTGAAACTTTTTGGATTATATAAGCTTATCAGGTTATAATGAGTTTATATAAGCCTAAAATTTTCCAAATAAGCCACGTAAAGTGAGCTTGTGAAACGTAAGCCGAAAACCATGTATGCCATAAGCCCGCTATATAGATTCTCTTATGTATTTAGAGTCACTATGGTGACAAAAGTCAAATACGAATTAAGGTGTGTGACAGGTTTGAATGTGATAGGTTTCTAACACATTTTGAGGTGTCAATACGGGCCTTGCATAATTGTTTTGACTCGCAATCAGACGCAGTTGTTGACTCGTCTCCGAGTCGGGTTTCGAAGAATACCAAAAGATGAGTAAAAAGAAGAAAAAAGATCAGCGTTAGAAAAATCAGAAAAAGGTTTAGTTTTTATAAAAAAATTAGAGTTTTATTTTTTGTTGTGAATTGTATTGGTGAATTGCCTTTTGCTTTGTGTGGGCAGGCGATGACGCTCCTAGACAAACGCGCATCAATTGAAGAACCACACAACACTTAAAAATAGCGAAAGGTATTACTTATACCTGTAATACTATTTTCATGCCACATTTATCAGCGATTGCAACACAAGACTATGTATATACACAACAGTATCCATAACTCACACCCATTAGTGTCAGCAGCATATTGATTGGTTTTTCATTGGTTTGGCTCAGCTCAGTTGGACTGCGCTGCAAAAAGAGTTATCAATTGTCATGGAGAATATGGTTGTGAACCCAATGGCAATCCAGAAGGTTTGTTGAACTTCGCCGGTATTTCATTGCTGGTATTTTGGCGAATTTCTTTGAATTTTTTTTTTATATTTGTCGTAATGTTACTTAGGGACAGTATCTCTAACTTTGAGGAAACGGAGAGCTCATCCTGATAAAATGCCTAAAGGAATATGGCTAAAAGTCCTTCCACTTCGTTTCAAGGTACGTAAGTGGATTTTGGGTTAATTTATTTGTTTGGCCAGACCTATGTGTTCTATCTAGAAAAGCTTATAGTGTATAGCATCTAGAAGTCCGTGTTGCTAGGTGTTTGGTGATTGTAACTTTTGCTGGCTCTTTTAACTTATGAGCTTAATATAACTTCACAAGGGGAATTACTAGAGGCGGCAAAACGGGCGGGTCAGGCGGGCACCGGGCTAAAACGGGCGCGGGCTAAAACGGGCGCTGACTAAAACGGGCTCGGGCCAAAACAGACACTAATAGATAAATGGACTACTGGGCGAATCTTATTTATTTAATACTTTTTTTACGTTTTCGTTCATTTTTTACGATTTCGTCCGTTTTTTTACGATTACCCCCGTTTTTTTATGATTTCGCCAGTTTTTACGGTTTTTTAACGTTTTCGTCCGTTTTTATGTTTTCGTCTGATTTTTACGTTTTCGCCCGTTTTTTTACGATTTCGTTAGTTTTTTTTACGATTTCATCAGTTTTTTACGTTTTCGTCTGTTTTTTACGTTTTCGTCCTTTTTAACGATTTTGTCCGTTTTTTTACGTTTTAGTCTTTTTTTTACGTTTTTGTCCGTTCTTTTACATTTTCGCCCTTTTTCATACGATGTCCGCTTTCGTACGTTTTGTCTGTTTTTTACGTTTGCGTACATTATTACGTTTTTGGACGTTTTTAACGTTTTCGTACGTCTTTTACGTTTTCTTCGGTTTTTAACATTTTCGTAAGATTTCGTGTGTTTTCCTAGGATTTTGTCCGTTTTCGAACGTAAGAAAATGGCAAAAAAGTACTAAAACGTAAAAATAACAAACAAAAACGTACAAAATTGGACAAAAACAGACGAAAATGTAAAAAAATCGACAAAATCGTAAAAAAATGGACAAAATCGTTAAAAAATTGAAGAAAACAGAAAAAAATGGTGAAATCGTTAAGAAACTTACGAAATCGTAAAAAACGTCCGAAAATGTAAAAAAACTGACGAAATCGTAAAAAAACAGGCGAATCGTAATAAACTGACGAAAACGTAAAAAAAACTTACGAAATAGTAAAAAAAGACGAAATCGTAAAAAAACGGACGAAATCGTAAAAAACGAAGAAAATCGTAAAAAAACATGTGAAATCTTAAAAAAAACTAACGAAATAGTAAAAAACTTGCGAAAACGTAAAAAAACGGACGATATCGTAAAAAACGAGCGAAATCGTAAAAAAGGGTGAAATCGTAAAAAAACGGACGAAATCATAAAAAAAAGGCGAAATCATAAAAAAACAGACGAAATCGTAAAAAACAGGCGAAATCGTAAAAAACTGACGACAACTTAAAAAAACTGACAAAATAGTAAAAAACAGACGAAATCGTAAAAAAAACGGACGAAATCGTAAAAAAACGGACGAAATAGTAAAAATACGTGTGAAAACGTAAAAAAAACAGATGAAATCGTAAAAAAACTGACGAAATCGCAAAAAACGGACGAAATCGTAAAAAAACTGACGAAATCGTAAAAAACGGACGAAATCGTAAAAAATGTGCGAAAACGTAAAAAACTGACAAAATCGTAAAAAAACTAATGAAATCGTAAAAAAAGGACGAAATCGTAAAAAAACTGACCAAATCGTAAAAAAGGACGAAATCGTAAAAAACGGACGAAATCGTAAAAAAACAGACCAAATCTTGTTAAATAAAGAAGATCCGACCAGTATCCCATTTAATGTTTTGCATGCGCCCATAAGCACCCATTTAATATTCTGCATGCG
>BQNB010104926.1:0-23712 GCA_026074375.1 Tanacetum coccineum
AAGTACCGTACCAATATTGATGAGATGCACAATTACATGAGAACTTTGATTCTTATGCATCCTAAACTACTCAAAGAAGAAATTCGATTCTGAAACATGTTTTTGTTATTACCAAAGTTGATTGTCGTACACAAATTTACATATTTTGTTGGTCTGATTGTAGAGGGAAGGTGATTTATGTTGGATGCTAATTAAACAAGTGCTCCTTCTTGTCATAAGCTTTGGGTTGTTTGAATTAAAACAGCACGTTGGTACCTTCCATTAACATCCTGTTGAGGTTTTTTCTTCAGTTTAGTTTTGATGAATTACTCTATATTTTCTGAAACTTGATTGCTATATAGATAGCTCCCGAGTCTTGCAATGCTTCAAAATCATTTCTCCAATAGGAACCAGATTACAAATAAAATATGTCTATGTATTACGTTCTACTATGGATAGCTGACAGGATTCTTAGTCATTTTGATCTCCACTTCATTGTTACAAGATATTACTGATGAGCTAACTTACTTACGAGAAAGAATAGCTAGCACCCTACTAAAGCACACTGATTAACAAGCCAATGATGTAGCAGCAAAATTTTTTAGTTCAACTTAATCGTGTTAGTAAACATATACAATCATGTTTTGAAACATACTAATCTAGTATGAGGAAACACAATCTTGAAAACATAGACCTTTGATTAAAGCAAATCAATGCGGAATTTTGATCGTTAATAACAAACAAAACCCAACACATGAACACCGGTACATAATGATCCATGAACACAAGTCAAAAGTACAGATAAATCAAATGATGCAACATGTTTAACATGCCCAAAACATAACAGTGATACTAATAGTAGAGTTAGGACCAACTTGGTTCAATCCACACTCGAGGGAAGTGATGGTATGTAGTTCCTAAAAAATCCTTTAACTGTTGTTGGATGTTTTCTCCATTGAATGTGTGATACATGCATGTTTCGAGTGAATAAAACACCATCTTCTTGTTCTTGGAATTCAGTAGTGGAAAGTAGATCTTATTCTCCATTTGCGGCATTTTGGCCTCGGTGCTGAGACATGTTGTACCACAAATATAAATCATGTACTTTCCTATATTATCTATCTTCTCCCATTCTTCTTTAGAACCATTCCTCTTAAATACCTCAACACGTTCTCCAAACTTACCCACAATGACTTTTAGAAGATCCTGATGACATTTTATTAAAAAATGTTGTGCTGGAGATCTACAACAACTTACTGGGGCTTTAGTTTTAACCGACACCAAGGAGTCAATTTCTACACTCAAATCTTTAAAACCTATAAGTTCACCCTTGCCACCTAGGGCATAAAGATCTTGTCCAAAAAATGTTGGAAAACGAATAGAATGTGGCTCAACATCAACACGAACTGAACGCCAAGTTGTTTCCCGAACCACATAGTGGATCAATACAAGCCATTCATCACTTATTGGAAACCCAACCACCATGCAATCAGGGGAAGTAGGTGGTACTGAGAAACACATGGTCATAAATTTATGATCTGTTTTAGGAAGCTTGCGGAGATCACTTGTGAAAGGGTTAAAGAATACTAGACAACGAAAGTCACCGCTAAAAAACAACAACCAACCAAACCTAGAACACAAAATTTCTTGATGAGCAAGTGATACATGTAGTGTGTTCATAAAGTAGGTGTCACCCAACATCGAATCAATAAAATTGATAACGCCATGATTTATGTCTACCACCATTAACCACGGTGAAATTAATGAATAGGTTTGCAATCTCCTTAATGCTGATTCGTCCCTCCATTTAATCAAAGGCGCTGCTTGATGACAACATTTGCATGTTACACGGAAGTTCATGTATTCCACACCAACACAATGCTTTATAATCATCTCCAAAATATCTAAAGGAAGATTGACAAGGTCCGGTTCATTAAGTCCAATCTCATTGTCTCGAACTGATCTTACCACTATCTGGTCCTCTTCTTGTTTAAAATCAAAAGTACACTTGGCTTCTCCAAGATCATCTCCTAACCTACAAAAATTTAGAGTTGAAGAAAACATTATCGATGCAAAAGAGAAAAACAAATCAATAATAGTAACAACAATAGAACTACTCAAGGGTGGCCTTCCAAAAATATGAGGTCTCACTTTCATTCCTGGTAGTCGGCCAAAAGTTCAGAAACCATGCTTAACCAAAAAATAATAAGAATAATAATAACAATAACAATAGTACCTGCATTCCCATAGTGACACTATGCTTGTTGGATGCACTAATGAAGGGATAGAAGATAGAGAGATGGTGCCATCTTTGACATGGTATGAATACAAAATTTTGTCCGTTATGTCACGAATGTGTATATAACCCCCAAGCTCCGAGGAAATTGAAGGTCTGTAATAAGCCAAACAATCACGAGCCAGATCCACGAAAAATAAAGCATCTTTGAAGTCTATTAATCTTTCCCACTTGTGATGACTATTCATTATTAGGTCCCACAAGTCTTTGCTTTCTTTCCATTCTTCCCATCTGTGACAACTCATGTCAAAGCCCTTAAATCTTTCCATTTCTTCCGTCTTTATACTAGCCATGTCCAATTTAAACAAATGAACTGCTTCAAGTCTTTGTTCATAAAAACCTACTATAATGAAGAACAATTCGGTACCATACCCTTTCAGATAATAACTCAAGTCACTACAAATATAACAAGATAGGTGATGTAGGAATATGTCATCTTCACCGGTTATTTTCTTGAGTTGGCTAGCGAATGACATTTCGATCCATCTTAGCTTCTTTCTTTTACAGTTAAGACGAAAAAAACAAGGGTAGGTTTTCCGTAACTAGTTAATAGGAGAACTAAACTTAGATCATCGGGAGGAGCTGAAAACAACATTCATTGATAGATTCAAAATCTCCATCTTTCGAAATACAAGGGGGGAAATCAATCATCTTAGAAGTGTCTGGGTTCCAGATGCACCACATTACATCTTGTGGATACTTAGAAAGAATAACCCAACCATGAAAATACCCTCGAATACGTCTTCCCAATAACTGAGGGATTTGGCATTGATATATAGTAGGTGGGTCATGTAAGGTGTAAAAAATCAGGTCTCTACAACTATCTTCTTCCTCTTCCTCATCTTCTTCTTCCTCATCTTCTTCTTCCTCCTCCTCTTCTTCTCCTAGATTCTGCGCAACAAACCATGGATATTTTGCAGATAAGGGAAGCAATTGACCACATACTGAACCATCATATAAGCTTTGCTCCTGCTCCATCTAAGATGTTCAAAACAATATTATTTCAATGTTAACCTTTATATTATTTAGAATCGCAGATTTAGCCTTAAAACTAAGGAATTAAAGAGCCCAAACACTTATAAGACAATCAAAAAGGTTATTACTTTGTAAGGAGTAAAACATAATAGGACTAGCAACATAGAAGCATGCATAGTAATAAACGCATAAAGGCACTCAAAAATTATTACTTTGTAAAACAAAATAAGATATGCAATCCCATAACCCCATATACAGCAACAACACCATACCAAGTATCGCCGAAGCGAGGAAGAGGGAGGTATGATGTAGACGGTCACACCCCTTTCCGAGAGTAAAGGGACGACTTTATTAGGACCACTGGCAAGAGTGTGTATATGTGAATTTATGTGTGGTCGGACAAAAACAAGACTACAACTTAACATAAAACATTCATAGTCATAAACGATAAGCAAAAATTCAAACACTAAACTTAAAGATAGAAAACTAGAAACGTCCTTTAACTATTAACGACTAATATTTATTCTTGTTAAACCTTTTAACGATCATTTGTTTAAACATTAATTAATATATTATATTAATATATTATATATATTGTTCTACATATTAACGTGTGTGTCCCCTTAGGCTCGAATAATTCTCGGGCATATATAATTTATATTTGTTCATATTCTAACAGATTCTGCGCAACAAACCATGGATATTTTGCAGATAAGGGAAGAAATTGGCCACATACTGAACCATCATATAAGCTTTGCTTCTGCTCCATCTAAGATGTTCAAAACAATATTTCAATGTTAACCTTTATATTATTTAGAATCGCAGATTTAGCCTTAAAAATAAGGAATTAAAGAGCCCAAACACTTATAAGACACTCAAAAAGGTTATTACTTTGTAAGGAGTAAAACATAATAGGACTAGCAACATAGAAGCATGCATAGTAATAAACGCATAAAGGCACTCAAAAATTATTACTTTGTAAAACATAATAAGATATGCAATCCCATGACCCCATATACAGCAACAACACCATACCAAGTATCGCCGTAGCAGGGTATGAGGGATGTATGATGTAGACGGGCACACCCTATCCGAGAGTAAAGGGACGGCTTTATTAGGACCACCAGCAAGAGTGTGTATATGTGAATTTATGTGTGGTCGTGCGACAAACACGACTAGCAACTTAAGATAGAAACAATTCATAATCATAAACGCATAAAGGCAAAAAATTCATATCTCAAACTTGAAGATAGAAAACTAGAACTAGAGGTTCAATTTATTGAATACAATATCGAGAACTGCTTCATTTTATTATTTGATATATACAATACAATTTTGGGATCGAACAAGATCCCCATATTTATAGACATTTATTTATTATTCGATTAGAATTCGAATTGGATTTTGAAACTAAAGACATTTATATTTAAGGAATGAAGTAGAAGACGACATCATGTTTCTCAATTTCTAAGTTACATCCCAATATTTATCTTTGGTCCATAAAGTTTTATACTTTTTTTTATTTTAAGCTCTCAAATAATCATTCTTCTATTATGTATATCATATTTATTTCTTTTAGTATGGATGATTCGAGCAACTTGTGAGCTTCTTGTGCTTGGCTGATGAGGTGTCATTTTAAACACTTTTTTGGAGTCATTTAACCCCATGAATTATGCATTTATGCGCAAAATAGGTACTTAATCGATCCTTTTCAGGTATTTAGCATTTGGAAGGCATTTGGAGAGAATGCACGCGACTTGGGCTCATTTAGAGAAGAAACGGACAAGACTACGGACCTAAACCAACATTTCTCAAGATTATGTTCTCAGATGCTGGAGACGGCGTTACAAGATGCACGTGACGGCGTCACAATTCATCCTATGATGGTGTCACAAGAAAGCATGACGGCGTCAGTTCGCACGACCCAACCAAAGATCTAGAATATTCTACTTCACGACGGTGTCACGATTAAAACGCGACGCCGTCACAATGATTTTTCTATATATACAAACCCGAAATTAGGATTTTGGGTGTGTAACTTTAGAGTAAAAAAGGTGGACAAACCCTAGTTTTTTTGGCAGATTATTAGGACGATTTTAGGGCTACAAAACCCTATTGTACCTCATTCAATTCATGCTTTAATCAAGTAAGACTATCTTAATCATTCAATATGTCTTGTTGTTTGATTCTTTATTGTTCTTGCTTTACCTTTAACATGCTTGGCTAAACTCTTTATAGTAAATTCAATTTATATTATATGAAACCTAAAATGTCGATCTTAGGGTGAGCTCTTGTTGATGAAATATTCATGTTTAGGCTATAGAAAACCAGCCTTTTGTCTGTATCGTTGTTATGATATGGTCCTAGGGAAACATGAATTGTGTAAAAGGATACCATCGTAACAGACCTATTATAACTACCGTTTAACCCTTATAATGGTTGATCCACTATTAATATATTTTCAAATCTTTTAACAAGACTCATTGGGGCGCGGGTAAATAAGTCCTTTCATATACCGTACTTTGTCTTTTGCTAAATCAGATTATTTTTGTAATCTGTTCATGACTTCTGAAATATATAACATAGATCATCTACAGGTGTGACAAGAAACAACATTATGAGAAGCAATCTAGTGAGTAATAAATGATAAAATGCATAAATCTTTTTATTATATTGTTATCAACCATTAGCGTAGTTTATTATTTTGTTTAATAGCTAAAACTAACCAAACCTCTCAAGCATATGATTTTACTGCTTTCTTATAAATATAAAAATAAAAAAATAATCTTCTCTCAGCCCTTAAAATTTTGTTAGACCGTGATCAAGCCTTCCCAACCTATTCCCCTAGAGAACGATAACAACCCCCCCGTGGACTTGCCCTATACTACTGCAACAATGGTTAGGGTACTCTCCTCGGGTGTTGTAAAACTTCTTGTAGAAGTCCCTTACGACAACCGAATCAAGTTTTTGGCGCCGCTGCCGGGGGAATAGTTAGGTTCTGATCATAGTTTAAGCTTAGTTCTTACATGCTTGAATCACTTTCAAGTGAGTGATTAATTTTTCGCAATTAGCTTCCTCGTCATTCTATTATTTTCTTTGGTGTTAACAGTTTTGGTAACCCTCTCGTCGAACACACCATTGGGAGACAAGAATTCTATCCGTACTCTTGGAGTCTACTCCAAACCTAGCCACAAGGGCTACAGGAATACTATTGAGCTCCCTGTAGGGAACAACGTGGTATCTTTTTGATCAACACCATCTGGTTGGTGCAAAACGGATGCTCATTCCACGGACTTTGGTCCAAGGATCCAAACCAACACCTCAAGGATTTCCTAAAACTTGTGGACTCACTTGACATTAAAACGCTGTAAACAGGGAAAGAACCGTCTTTAATTTCAATTTTTCCCCTTTGTGAACAAGCTAGCAAGTTGGGCTTTAACGTCTTCCAGCAGATCCATCACCACAGTGGAAGGACCAAGCAAAACTTCCACAATGATTAAACCTGATGTTCAACAACAACATGGGAGAAATCTCTCTTACAAGCATGGCCTCGTACAAGGACTTACTCTACAAAAGTCCCTCATCATGGCAATCGACCTTCGGCTCTAAGTCCTAAATTTTTTTGACTATGTCAATCCCAATCACGAGATGAACCAATGACCATCGGCGCCGGGTCACAAGACGAACCATTGACCAATCGGCCGGTGGTAAGCTTCGTGACCGAAACGCCAAAGAATCCTGAGCATTATTAGAGGACCTCGCCCTCTATTACAATGAAAGATGGAATGACCCAAGGGATTTTGCTTTGCCTCAAGATGTCTCGAGTACATCCGACCGTCGTCTAATCGAGCTTGAAAATTAAGTCCAACACTTCATGGAAGCTCATCTTGCTCCGACACAACCTACTCAAGTGAACAAAGTCACTACCTCATGTGAAATCTGTAGTGGTCCTCACAACACTCAGTATTGCATGAAAGATCCTAAACAAGCCTGAATACGCATCTTCGCGTACTGATGAAGCGGGAGGTAAGTGGTATACTTTCAAGCTCAAGCAAAACAATCTTGGTGACACCTATAATCCATCATGGAGAAGTCACCCAAACCTTAGGTGGAGACAACCTCAAAATTCTCAAAATAATATTCAAACCCACCTAACTGGTTCTAACCCAACGGTTTAATCCCGAACCGTTTCTTCAACAACCATCCTCAAAGCTTTAACAATCAATCGAATCTAGAAAGATTGGTATCCAACTTCATGGCATCTCAAGACGCTAGACTAACAAAGTTTGAAGCCGATTTCAAACAGCAACAAAGCGAGATGACCAACAAAATTGACACAGTATTGAAGGCCATCACCGATCGAATAACAAGAGCACTACCTAGCGATACGGTTAAGAACCCGAAACTGAGTACTTCCCCAGTTTTGTCTGCTCGTTTTGACCAAAATATGGACCCGTAATGCTCAAACCATATCCAAGGTTCGATCAACGCCATCACAATCCATTTCGAGAAATGAAGCGACTCCTATGATAAGAAAGCAAAAGTGAATGAGGAAGTAGAATAGGACAACCCGGAAAATATCCATGTCAACCCTTCCACACCGCCTGATCTGTCAGTTGCATTCATCACCGAAAAAGTCCTCAAATTCAATTCATTCTTTGAATCGCTCGGGTTGGTTCCTGAATCATCTGACACCGAGGTCGTTTGCACAAAGGGGGATGATGGAGAAGCCTTGTTTATGGAGTTAATTAGAAAGAATGATGACTCTAGCGAAGGATAACCTGAGGAGGAAGGGAGCACAACAACCGAAGGGGTAGGAGCAGAATATTTTGACATATTCCCAACTAGGAGTGAACTCGCATACCACAAGTACCTCATGTGTAGCCTAATCCCTTTGGTATTTCTAAGGAACCCCATCATCATGGAAGGGTGCCTATCAAACCTCAAGATACCATGCAACATTGGGCATGTGTATGTGGAAAAAGCCTACATTGACCCTAGCTCCCTTTTAAACATCATGACCCGAATGATGCATAATTAGATCATGAGAAGAAAACTTTACCTTAGGGAAATCTCGAATAAAGGAGATAGCAAGGATCAAGGGAATGCATGTGTTTGTAGGAAACTTCACCTATATCGTAGAATTCATGATTGTTGAGGATATTAGTTCAATTATAGACCCTAGGTTATCACAAGTAGTACTAGGGAAACCTTTTGTGTAAATATCGAACATGACTCACGAACCACCCGAAGGTGTTGTAAGATTCACTAACAAGACCGATGAAGTTGCCTATAAGATGCCCCATATGATAGAACAGTACAACTCACTGTCAGACTTAGAAAAAGAGCACACAAAATCAGTCTACCTTAGGAACGAAGAAGACAAGAAAAGAGGAGTAGAGTATGTAATGAGCAAAATATTAGGATTTTATAAGGAATGCTTAGAGCTTGGACCCGAATATGTGACTGGAATGGACAATGAAGGAGAAGTCACGTAAGAACTTATGACTTCGAGTCTAGCTAAATAAAGAAAAGTGCTTTTTGGGGGGCAACCCAATATTTACTTTTCCTGCATATTAGGAGTGTCTTGTGATTTGTCAGTTGTTAGTGATTTGTGTTATTTATGCTAAGGTCATAAATCCACACAACCGTGCATGATTTATGTTGGTGATTTGGGCTAAGGTCATAAATCCACACAATTTGTGTTGGTGATTTGTGCTAAGGTCACAAATCCACACAACCGTAAATTCACACAATCATATGGTTTTATTGTTTGTTTGTTTTAATATTTTATTTTGTTTTCTGCTTCAGTCTGAGCTTTCGCGATTTCGCCGCTCGAACTGCGGGGAGTATTAGTTGGATTAGGCCCAAGTCCGGTTTGTGGGTTGGGTCCATTAGGGTTTCTAGGTTATGTAATCTCCATATATTGTGATGAATAATACAAAACAACCAACTGGTTTTATCATTGTCTAACATATTTAACTTATGTGCTTTGATGACCCTAAAAAGTCAAACGTTCTCGGCTCATTCACTTGGTCTTTTGTGAATGATTTATTTTGTTTTGTTTGCCTACTTTGCCCAGCCATAATGATTACACCAAAGGAAGTAAAACTTATGGTGTACACGTTCATTCCTGAAGATGCATTGCCTGATGGAAAACGTTTTTTAGAACCCGCTGGTGAAGGTGCATGGAGAATTGTAGGATCGAGATAGGATCGACGATGTTAATGCTGTGTATGAGGTTGATTTTTATAATTCTATTTTGTATGTTTATGATATGCAACTACATAACATTAAGAAAACAACTCGAGCTGTAGTCCAATGCTTTTTATATATTCCTTAAAGGTTTAGAAACTTTTTACTAAGGATATATATAGCTCAAGACAGAGAAGCTTACAATCAACCATTCGAAGTTGATGTTTAAACAAACAAAGAGAGAGAGAGAGAGAGAGAGAGAGAGAGAGAGAGAGAGAGAGAGAGAGAGAGAGAGAGATTAGACAATAAGTAGTTCATTGTTTTCAGATTTAGGAGAACGTTACAAACTGCTAATTTTCAAAATAAATCTATATGTCACCCAAAAGTAAAACTAGTGTTACCTATAAAGATGCTTAGAATATGATCAATTTGTAGATTTATTTTGTTCGTCCTAAATAGTAAACTCTCTCTTTGGGCAACTGTAAGTGGAACTAATAATTAATGATTACGAAAGCAATTATAAACAAGTCCTTACAACATCTATACTACTTATGAAGAGAATTTTGGATTCTCTTGAAAGTTGAATAACTACTAAAATAGAAAATGTTGAAAAATTTAATGCATGAAATCTTGCTATTTTAGGGTTTAAGGTTTATAAACATGTAATGCTAATGTTTTAAAAACATAATATTTAAGTAATATAATTGCTCATTTAATGCTAATGTTATAAAAACGTAAATAACATTAATCATACAATAAAAACGTAAATAACATTTAAGTAATATAATTGCTCATTAAATGACTTCATTCAATGTGTTAATGTAACCACTAATTTCTATAATTATGGGGGCTAATTATGGAAGAAATTAATAGGCCCATTAATTTCCATTAACTATAGTTTGGGTAAATCTCTATAAATAGGGACCGTAATTGCATTGAAAAACATATAGAAATATAACACTCATTCTTCTCAATATCCAGCTTCATCATATTCATACTTTTTTGCTTTCGTTTTGGTTCTCAGTTTTAGATATCATGTTATGAGTATCATCGTAAACCACTTCTACCATGTTTTCATAAGAATTTATTCATGTTTTTGTAGGTTGGTACATTGGCTACGATTAAATCCTTAAAAAAGGTATGCCTTCTTTTCACAAAACCCTAATGATGAAAGTATTTATATTTTTTAGGCTGTGTATATATATGTTGGTTTCTTTGCAGCCTTGCATAGCAGGTTTCATGAAGCCTATAAACTCTGATCCCCCACTAACCCCACCACTACACCACCATTCACTTCTACCAACGAGCTCATTCATGATTTTAAACACATCAACACCGAAACCCACCACTACCAAACCCCTCTACCACCGAATGCTGCCACTATTGTAAGTCATAAAGGTAAAGGTCTAGCTGGTCCACGAGTTAAAAGGCAAAAAGAAAAGAAAAAAGCCAGCGAAATTATATGTTGTGCTATTAGAGTTTTCATGATCTTGACTTTATCAAAGATGCATATATTCATATGTAATTTTTTTATTTTTTTTATTTGTGACTCGGTTTTAAATAAAGAAGGCAAAATGAGGAAATAAATATTGTAATTTTATCTATCTATACTTCTATACTAAGGATATTTCTACAATTCTTGAATGTGAATGTGAAAAGTAAAAACTGAATGTATTTTAGGAAGGAATAAAAACTGAATTTTATTATATGAAACAAAATAAATTGTAACATTTGAATAATAAATTCCGTCATCAATACCATTATAACATTATAATAGCCCATTTAATTTATCATTATAACGGTCTTCAATAATTATTAAAAGAGAGAATTACATAAATCATCCTTGTGGTTTGCTGGATCTAACAAATTTTCCCATAAACATAACAGTGATACCAATAGTAGAGTTAGGACCAACTTGGTTCAATCCACACTCGAGGGAAGTGATGGTATGTAGTTCCCAAAAAATCCTTCAACTATTGTTGGATGTTTTCACCATTAAATGTGTGATACATGCATGTTTCGAGTGAATACAACACCATCTTCAAGTTCTTGGAATTCAGTAGTGGAAAGTAGATCTTATTCTCCATTTGCGGCATTTTAGCCTCGGTGCTCAGACATGTTGTACCACAAATATAAATCATGTACTTTCCTATATTATCTATCTTCTCCCATTCTTCTTTAGAACCATTCCTCTTAAATACCTTAACACGTTCTCCAAACTTACCCACAATAACTTTTAGAAGATCCTAGTGACATTTTATTAAAAAATGTTGTGCTGTAGATCTGCAATAACTTACTGAGGCTTTTGTTTTAACCGACACCAAGGAGTCAATTTCTACACTTAAATCTTTAAAACCTAGAAGTTCACCCTTGCCACCCAGGGCATAAAGATGTTGTCCAAAAAATGTTGGAAAACGAATAGAATGTGCTCAACATCAACATGAACTGAACGCCAAGTTGTTTCTCGAGCCACATAGTGGATTAATACAATCCATTTATCACTTATTAGAAACCCAACCACCAAGCAATCAGGGGAAGTAGGTGGTGCTGAGAAACGCATAGTCATAAAACTATGATCTATTTTAGGAAGCCTGCGGAGATCACTTGTGAATGGGTTAAAGAATACTAGGCAACGAAAGTCACCGCTAAAAAACAACAACCAACCAAACCTAGAACACAAAATTTCTTGATGAGCAAGTGATACATGTAGAGTGTTCATAAAGTAGGTGTCACCCAACATCGGATCAATAAAATTGATAACGCCATGATTTATGTCTACCACTATTAACCACGGTGAAATTAATGAATAGGTTTGCAATCTCCTTAATGCTGATTCATCCCTTCATTTAATCAAAGGCACTGCTTGATGACAACACTTGCATATTATACGGAAGTTCATGTATTCCACACCAACACAATGCTCCGTAATCGTCTCCAAAATATCTAACGGAAGATTGACAAGGTTCGGTTCATTAAGTCCAATCTCATTGTCTCGAACTGATCTTACCACTATCTAGTCCTCTTCTTGTTTAAACTTAAGAGTACACTTGGCTTCTCCAAGATCATCTCCTAACCTATAAAAATTTAGAGTTGAAGAAAACATTCTCGATGCGAAAGAGAATAACAGATCAATAATGGTAACAACAATAAAACTACTCAAGAGTGGCCTTCCAAAAATATGAGGTCTCTCTTTCATTCCTGGTAGTCGGCCAAAAGTTTAGAAACCATGCTCAACCAAAAAATAATAAGAATAATAATAACAATAACAATAGTACATGCATTCCCATACTGACACTATGCTTGTTGGATGCACTACTGAAGGGATAGAAGATAGAGAGATGGTGCCATCTTTGACATGGTATGAATACAAAATTTTGTCCATTCTGTCATGAATGTATATATAACCCCCAAGCTCCGAGAGGTATGTAATAAGCCAAGCTATCACGAGCCAGATCCACAAAATATAAAGTGCCTTGAAGTCTATTAATCTTTCCCACTTGGCATGACTATTCATTATTATGTCCCACAAGTCTTTGCTTTCTTTCCATTCTTCTCATCTATGACAACTCATGTCAAAGCCCTTAAATCTTTCCATATCTTCCGTCTTTATACTAGCCATGTCTAATTTAAACAAATAAACAGCTTCAAGTCTTTCTTCATAAAAACCTACTATAATGAAGAATAATTCGGTACCATACCCTTTTAGATAATAACTCAATTCACTACAAATATTCCAAGGAGGACCTGGAGTTGTGCCTAAAAGCAATAGTTTTATTAAAATTTCTTTATCCCTAACCAAAATGTCAAGTTGTATGACCAAGTTATCGTAAGAAGCACTACACAGCGCATATACTTTACCATTGCAACAAGATAGGTGATGTAGGAATATGTCATCTTCACCAGTTATTTTCTTAAGTTGGCTAGCGTACGACATTTCGATCTATCTTAGCTTCTTTCTTTTACAGTTAAGATGAAAAAAAAACAAGGGTAGGTTTTCCATAACTAGTTAATAGGAGAACTGAACTTGGATCATCGGGAGGAGCTGACAAACAACATTCATTGATAGATTCAAAATCTCTATCTTTTGAAATATAAGGGGGGAAATCAATCATCTTAGAAGTGTCTGGGTTCCAGATGCACCACATTACATCTTGTGGATACTTGGAAAGAATAACCCAACCATGAAAATACCCTCAAATACGTCTTCCCAATAACTGAGGGATTTGGCATTGATATATAGTAGGTGGGTCATGTAAGGTGTAAAAAATCAAGTCTCTACAACTATCTTCTTCCTCTTCCTCATCTTCTTCTTCTTCCTCATCTTCTTCTTCTTCTTCTTCCTGTGATGGTATGTAGTTCCCAAAAAATCCTTCAACTGTTGTTGGATGTTTTCGCCATTAAATGTGTGATACATGCATGTTTCGAGCAAATACAACACCATCTTCTTGTTCTTGGAATTCAGTAGTGGAAAGTAGATCTTATTCTCCATTTGCGGCATTTTGGCCTTGGTGCTCAGACATGTTGTACCACAAATATAAATCATGTACTTTCCTATATTATCTATCTTCTCTCATTCTTCTTTAGAACCATTCCTCTTAAATACCTCAACACGTTCTCTAAACTTACCCACAATGACTTTTAGAAGATCCTGGTGACATTTTATTAAAAAATGTTGTGCTAGAGATCTGTAACAACTTACTGGGGCTTTAGTTTTAACCGACACTAAGGAGTTAATTTCTACACTCAAATCTTTAAAACCTATAAGTTCACCCTTGCCACCCAGGACATAAAGATCTTGTCCAAAAAATGTTGGAAAACAAATAGAATATGGCTCAATATCAACATGAACTGAATGCCAAGTTGTTTCCCGAGCCAATAGTGGTCAATACAACGCATTTATCACTTATTGGAAAACCCAAACCACCATCCCAATGCAATAGGGGGAAAGTAGGGGTGTGCTGAGAAACACATGGTCTAAGACTATGAAATATTTTAGGAAGCTCTTGCGGAGATCACTTTGAATGGGGTAAAGAATACCAGGCAGAACGAAAGTCACCGCTAAAAAAACTACACTAACCAAACCTAGAAACACAAAATTTCTTGATGAGCAAAGTGATACATTGTATAGAGTGTTCATAATAGTAGGTCTTCATCCCAACATCGATCAGGAAAAATTGATAACGACATGATTTATGTATACCACCATTAACCACGGTGAAATTAATGAATAGGTTTGCATTCTCCTTAATGGTGATTCATCCCTCCATTTAATCAAAGGCGCTGCTTGATGACAACATTTACATGTTACACGGAAGTTCATGTATTCCACACTAACATAATGCTTTATAATTGTCTCCAAAATATCTAACGGAAGATTGACAAAGTCTGGTTCATTAAGTCCAATCTCATTGTCTCGAACTGATCTTACCACTATCTGGTCCTCTTCTTGTTTAAACTCAAGAGTACACTTGGCTTCTCCAAGATCATCTCCTAACCTACAAAAATTTAGAGTTGAAGAAAACATTCTCGATGCAAAAGAGAAAAACAGATCAATAATAGTAACAACAATAAAACTACTCAAGGATGGCCTTCCAAAAATATGAGGTCTCTCTTTCATTCCTGGTAGTCGGCCAAAAGTTCAGAAACCATGCTCAACCAAAAAATAATAAGAATAATAATAACAATAACAATAGTACATGCATTCCCATACTGACACTATGCTTGTTGGATGCACTACTGAAGGGATAGAAGATAGAGAGATGGTGCCATCTTTGACATGGTATGAATACAAAATTTTGTCCATTCTGTCACGAATGTATATATAACCCCCAAGCTCCGAGGAAATTGCAGGTCTGTAATAAGCCAAGCAATCACGAGCCAGATCCACGAAAAATAAAGCACCTTGAAGTCTATTAATCTTTCCCACTTGTCATGACTATTCATTATTAGGTCCCACAAGTCTTTGCTTTCTTTCCATTCTTCCCATCTGTGACAACTCATGTCAAAGCCCTTAAATCTTTCCATTTCTTCCGTCTTTATACTAGCCATGTCCAATTTAAACAAATGAACTGCTTCAAGTCTTTCTTCATAAAAACCTACTATAATGAAGAACAATTCGGTACCATACCCTTTCAGATAATAACTCAAGTCACTACAAATATTCCAAGGAGGACCTGGAGTTGTGCCTAAAAGCAATAGTTTTATTAAAACTTCTTTATCCCTAACCAAAATGTCAAGTTGTATGACCAAGTTATCGTAAGAAGCACTACACAGCGCATATACTTTACCATTGCAACAAGATAGGTGATGTAGGAATATGTCATCTTCACCAGTTATTTTCTTGAGTTGGCTAGCGTATGACATTTGGATCCAGCTTCGATTCTTTCTTTTACAGTTAAGACGAAAAAAAACAAGGGTAGGTTTTCCATACCTAGTTAATAGGAGAACTAAACTTGGATCATCGGGAGGAGCTGACAAACAACATTCATTGATAGATTCAAAATCTCCATCTTTTGAAATATAAGGGGGGGAATCAATCATCTTAGAAGTGTCTGGGTTCCAGATGCACCACATTATATCTTGTGGATACTTGGAAAGAATAACCCAACCATGAAAAGACCCTCGAATATGTCTTCCCAATAACTAAGGGATTTGGCATTGATATATAGTTGGTGGGTCATATAAGGTGGAAAAAATCAGGTCTCTACAACTATCTTTTCCTCTTCCTCATCTTCTTCTTCTTCCTCATCTTCTTCTTCTTCTTCGTTTTCCTCATCTTCTTCTTCTTCTTCCTTTTCTTCTTCTTCTCTTAGATTATGCGCAACAAACCATGGATATTTTGCAGATAAGGGAAGCAATTGGCCACATACTGAACCATCATATAAGCCTTGATTCTGCTCCATCTAAGATGTTCAAAACAATATTTCAATGTTAACCTTTATATTATTTAGAATCACAAATTTAGCCTTAAAAATAAGGAATTAAAGTGCCCAAACACTTATAAGACACTCAAAAAGGTTATTACTTTGTAAGGAGTAAAACATAATAGGACTAGCAACATAGAAGCATGCATAGTAATAAACGCATAAAGGCACTCAAAAATTATTACTTTGTAAAACATAATAAGATATGCAATCCTATGACCCCATATACAGCAACAACACCATACCAAGTATCTCCAAAGCGGGGTATGAGAGAGGTATAATGTAGACGGTCACACCCCTATTCGAGAGTAAAGGGACGGCTTTATTAGGACCACTGGCAAGAGTGTGTATACGTAAATTTATGTGTGGTCGTGCGACAAACACGACTAGCAACTTAAGATAGAAACAATTCATAGTCATAAATGCATAAAGGCAAAAAATTCATACCTCAAAGTTGAAGATAGAAAACTAGAACTAGAGGTTCAATTTATTGAATACAATATCAAGAACTGCTTCATTTTATTATTTGATATATACAATACAATTTTGGGATCGAACAGGATCCCCATATTTATAGACATTTATTTATTTTCGATTAGAATTCGAATTTGATTTTAAAACTGAAGACATTTATATTTAAGGAATGAAGTAGAAGACGACATCATGTTTCTTAGTTTCTAAGTTACATACCAATATTTATCTTTGGTCCATAAAGTTTTATACTTTTTTTTATTTTAAGCTCTCAAATAATCTTTCTTCTAGTATGTATATTATATTTATTTGGTTTAGTGTGAATGATTCGAGCAACTTGTGAGCTTATTGTGCTTGGCTCATGAGGTGTCATTTTATACAATTTTTTGGAGTCATTTAACCCCATGAATCATGAATTTATGCTGAAAATTGGTACTTAATCGTTCCTTTTCAGGTATTTAGCATTTGGAAGGCATTTGGAGAGAATGCACGTGACTTGGGCTCATTTGGAGAAAAAATGGACAAGACTACGGACCTGAAACCAACATTTCTCAAGATTATGTTCTCAGATGCTGGAGACGGCATCACAAGATGCACGTGACGGCGTCACAATTCATCCCATGTCGGTGTCACAAGAAAGCATGACGACGTCAGTTCGCACGACCCAGCCCAAGATCTAGAATATTCTACTTCACGACGGCATCACGATTAAAACACGATGCCGTCGTAATGATTTTTCTATATATACAAACCTGAAATTAGGATTTTAGGTATGTAACTTTAGAGTAAAAAAGGTGGACAAACCCTAGTTTGTTTGGTAGCTTATTAGGATGATTTTAGGGCTTCAAAACCCTATTGTACCTCCTTCAATTCATGCTTTAATCAAGTAAGACTATCTTAATCATTCAGTATGTCTTGTTGTTTGATTCTTTATTGTTCTTGCTTTACCTTTAACATGCTTGGCTAAACTCTTTATTGTATTCATTTATGATTGTATGAAACCTAGAATGTAGATCTTAGTGGTGTTGCTTCTTGTGATGAATATGCATGTTAGGCTTTAGAAAATCAGCTTTTGTCTGTATCACTGTTGACATGTCTAGGGAAACATGATTGTGTAGAAAGGATTCCATCAGTAACAGACTCTTTACTACCTTACCCTTAATATGGTTAATCCACTTTTAATATATTTCAAATGCATTTAATAAACTCTTGGGGGCCGGGTAATAGTCTTCATAATACCTTACTTTGTCTTTTGCCTAAACAGATTACTTTGTGTAATCTGTTCATGACTTAGGAAATAATTACATAGATCATCACAAGTGTGACAAAGCAACAACATTAGGAGAAGCAATCTAGTGAGTAATACATGATTAAATGAATACAATCTTTTTATTATATTGTTATCACCATTAGCGTTGTTTATTATTTTGTTTAATAGCTAAAACCGACCAAACCTCTCAAACATATGATTTTACTGCTTTCTTATAAATATAAAAATAAAAAAATAATCTTCTCTCAGCCCTTAAAATTTTGTTAGACCGTGATCAAGCCTTCCCAACCTATTCCCCTAGAGAACGATAACAACCCCCGTGTCTTGCCTATACTACTGCTACAATGGTTAGGTACTCTGCCTAGAGAGTGTGATGATGATTTGAAACTTCCTTGTAGAGTACCTTACGACAACACGCATCAAGTTTTGGCGGCCTTGCGTGGATAGTTTGTTTTGATATTAGTTTAGCTTAGTTCTACTTGCTTGAATCCTTTCAAATGAGAATTTAATTTCCGCATATTAGCTTCCACGTAGTCTATCTTTTCTTTGTGTTATCTGTTTTGTAACCCATTCTCGTCAACCACCATGGGAGACGAGAATTCTATCCATACTCTTGGAGTCTACTCCAAACCTAGCCACAAGGGCTAAAAGAATACCATTGAGCTCCTTGTAGGGAACAACGTGGTACCTTTTTGATCCGACGCCATCCGGTTGGTGCAAAACGGATGCTCATTCCACGGACTTTAGATGGAACAGGATCCCTAAATTTATAGACATTTATTTATTATTCGATTAGAATTCGAATTGGATTTGGAAACTGAAGACATTTATATTTAAGGAATGAAGTAGAATACGCCATCATGTTTCTCTGTTTCTAAGTTACATCCTAATATTTATCTTTGGTCCATAAAGTTTTCTACTTTTTTTATTTTAAGCTCTTAAATAATCTTTCTTCTATTATGTATATCATATTTATTTGGTTAATGTGAATGATTCGAGCAACTTGTAAGCTTCTTGTGCTTGGCTGATGAGGCATTTGGAGGGAATGCACATGACTTGGGCTCATTTAGAGAAGAAATAGACAAGACTACGGACCTAAACCAACATTTCTCAAGATTATGTTCTCAGAGGCTGGAGATGGCGTCACAAGATGCACATGACGGCGTCACAATTCATCCCATGACGGTGTCACAAGAAAGCATGACGGCGTCAGCTAGCACGTCCCAGACAAAGATTAAAACGCGACGTTTCTATATATACAAACTCAAAATTAGGGTTTTAGGTGTGTAACTTTAGAGTAAAAAAGGGGGACAAACCCTAGTTCATTTGGCAGCTTATTAGGACGATTTTAGGGCTTAAAAACCCTATTGTACCTCCTTCAATTCATGCTTTAATCAAGTAAGACTATCTTAATCATTCAATATGTCTTGTTGTTTGATTCTTTATTCTTCTTGATTTACCTTTAACTTGCTTGGCTAAACTCTTTATTGTATTCATTTATGATTTTATGAAACCAAGAATGTAGATCTTAGTGGTGTTGCTTCTTGTGATGAATATGCATGTAGGGCTTTAGAAAACCAGCTTTTTTCTGTATCGCTGTTGATATGTCTAGGGAAACATGATTGTGTAGAAAGGATACCATCGGTAACAGTCTTTATATTACCTTACCCTTAATATGGTTGATCCACTTTTAATATATTTCAAATGCATTTAATAAACTCTTGGGGGCCGGGTAATAGTCTTCATCCTACCTTACTTTGTGTTTTGCCTAAACAGGTTACTTTGTGTAATCTGTTCATGACTTAGGAAATAATTACATAGATCATCACAAGTGTGACAAAGCAACAACACTAGGAGAAGCAATCTAGGGAGTAATACATGATTAAATGAATTATAAGTTTTATTTATTGTTTATCACCATTAGCGTAGTTTCTTATATTGTTTAATAACTAAAACAACCTAACCTCTCAAACATTTGATTTAACTACTTTTTTATAAATGTATAAATACTAAAATAATCTTTCTGAACCCCTAGAATTCTGGTTAGACTGTGATCAAGCCTCCCAAAACCATATTCCCTAGTAGAATGATAACAACCCCCGAGTCTTGCCTATACTACTACAACGGTTAGGTACTCTGCATAGGGAGTTGTGAAACTTCTTGTAGAAGTCCCTTATGACAACTGCATCAAGTTTTTGGCGCCGCTGCTGGGGAATAGTTAGGTTTTAATCATTGTTTAGCTTAGTTCTAACGTTGCTTTGAATACAACTTTTCCAATTGTGAGAATTTATTTTTGATACTAGGCTTCCTCGTAGTCTATCTGTTCTTTGTGGTATCTGTTTCGTAACCCATTCTCGTCAACCACATGGGGGAGACTGGGGACTCCTTGATTTTTTCTATCCGTACTCTGAGACTACTCCAACCCTAGCCATGAGGGCTACAAGGAATACCATTGAGCTCCATTGTAGGGAACACTGGTGGTACCTTTTTGATCCGACACCATTCCGGGTTGGTGCAAAAACTGGATTCCCATTGCTCATTCCATGGACTTTGGTCTGAGGATCCAAACCAACACCTCAAGGATTTCCTAAAACTTGTGGACTCACTTGACATTGATGATCTAAACAGGGAACGAACGCGCCTGCATTTATTTCAATTTTCCCTTCACGATCAAGCTAGAAATTGGCTTGAATGTCTTCCAGCAGGATCCATCACCACATGGGAGGATATTACTACTCGTTTAATTTTGCTCAATTCTTTCCACCGAGAAGGACCGCAAAAGTCCGCAATGATATCCTGATGTTCCAACAACATCATGGACTCGTTTCAAGGATTTACTACAAAACGTCCCTCATCATGGCATAGACCGAAGTCTAAATTTTTATGACCATGTCAATCCCGTTACGAGACAAACCATTGACCAATCGGCCGGTGGTTAGCTTCGTGACCGAAACGCCAAAGAATCCTGGGTATTATTAGAGGACCTCGCCTTCTATAACAACGAAAGTTGGAACGACCCAAGGGATTTTGTTAAGCCGGTCAAGGCAATCGCTTTGCCTCAAGATGTCTCAAGTGAACAAAGTCACTACCTCATGTGAAATCTGTAGTGGTCCTCACAACACTCAGTATTGCATGAAAGATCCTGAACAAGCCTTTGTTGAATATGCATCTTCACGTACCGATGAAGCGGGAGGTAAGTGGTATACTTTCAAGCCCAAGTAAAAAAATCTTGGTGACACCTATAATCCATCATGGAGAAGTCACCAAAACCTTAGGTGGAGACAACCCTAAAATTCTCAAAATAAATTTTCAAACCCACCTAACCGGTTCTAACCCAACAGTTCAATCCTAAACCGTTCCTTCAACAACCATCCTCAAAGCTTTAACAATCAATCAAATCTAGAAAGATTGGTATCCAACTTCATGGCATCTCAAGACGCTAGACTAACAAAGTTTGAAGCCGATTTCAAACAGCAACAAAGCGAGATGACCAACAAAATTGACACAGTATTGAAGGCCATCACCGATCAAATAGCAGGAGCACTACCTAGCCATACGGTTAAGAATACGAAACTGAGTACTTCCCTAGCTTTGTCTGCTCGTTTTGACCCAAATATGGACCCGCAATGCACAAACCATATCCAAGGTTCGATCAATGCCATTACAATCCATTTCGAGAAACGAAGCGACTCCTATTATAAGAGAGCAAAAGAGAATGAGGAAGAAGAAAAGGACAACCCAAAAAATATCCATGTCAACCCTTCCACACCGCCTGATCTATCAGTTACATTCATCACCGAAAAATCCTCAAATTCAATTCATTCTTTGAATCGCTCGGGTTGGTTTCTCAATCATCCGACACCGAGCTCCTTTGCACAAAGTGGGACGATGGAGAAGTCATGTTTAGTGAGTTAATTAGAAAGAATGATGACTCTAGCGAAGGAGAACCTGAGGAGGAAGGGAGCACAACAACCGAAGGGGTAGGAGCATAATATTTTGACATATTCCCAACTAGGAGTGAACTCACATACCACAAGTACCTCATGTGTAGCCCAATCGCTTTGATATTTCTAAAAAACCCCATAATTACGAAAGCGTCCCCATTAAAGCTCAAGATACCATGTTACATTGGGCATGTGCATGTGGAAAAAGCCTACAATTACCCTAACTCCCTTTTAAACATAATGACCCGAATGATGCATAATTAGATCATGAGAAGAAAACTTTACCCTAGGGAAAACTTGAATAGAGGAGTTAGGAATTTCACAGGAAGGATCAAGGGAATGCATGTCTTTGTAGGAAACTTCACTTATATTATAGACTTTATGATTGTTGAGGATATTAGTTCAATTATAGACCCTAGGTTGTCACAAGTAGTATTAAGGAAACCTTTTGTGTAAATATCGAACATGACTTATGGCCTACCCGAAAGTGTTGTCAGATTCACTATCGAGACCGATGAAGTTTCCTATAAGATGCCCCGTATGATAGAACAGTATAACTCATTGTCAGACTTAGAAAAGAGCACACATAATCAGTCTACCTTAGGAACGAAGAAGACAAGAGAAGAGGAGTAGAGTATGTAATGAGCAAAATATTAGGATTTTATAAGGAATGCTTAGAGCTTGGACCCGAATATGTGACTGGAATGGACGATGAAGAAGAAGTCACGTAAGGACGTATGACTTCGAGTCTAGCTATAAGACTCGTAAATAAAGAAAAGCGCTTTTTAGGAGGCAACCTAATATTTACTTTTCCTGCATATTAGGAGTGTCTTGTGTTTTAATTCTTTATTTTTTGTTTTATTATGTTTGAATTACTTTTTAATCATGCTTGGTTTGTTTGTAACTTCGTCTTATTTGCAATCAAAGGTATTTTGCAACAAAATAAGTGTAGGGGAAATATTCGGTTTTTAGAACCAAATTCAAACATTTAAAATGAATTGTTTAGATTAATTTTCGTCAGTTTCAAGTCATATGATTGAATTGTTAATTCTCAGGTTGTTATGCAGCATTTTGTACAGGAAAATAACTTATAATAATGAGTGCAAGAAATTTTTCATCAAAAACGAAAAATGATTTTTCACAGAGTGTGGAGACGGCGTCACGATTTACACGTGACGTCGTCACCGCAACACTTGTGATGGGGTCAGGATATTCCTGACGGCGTCAATCGCCCAGTTACAGGAAAACTCGAAAATTTTAAGTATTTTTAAAAATGTAACTTGTACAACACTTAAAAAGATTAAAATCTCTTATAAACCTGTAAAACCATAAGTTTAACAATTCTTTCATCCTAACTTTACTGCTTTATAGAGTCAACTCTAATTTCACCCTGTATATTATTATATCGCACATTTTATGCTTGGTGTAGTTGTCTTTGTCTTTGATTACAGGTTATATTTGATGAGAAGAAGCTTGGAAGTTCTTAGAAAATTTCATTGGATGATTCTTAGAGGATGATTTAACCAGTTATCGCATGTTTCTTCTCCATTATTGAGTAAACCAGGGGAGTACTAGTTTCTTTTACTTGTTTTCTTTTCCCTTTAATTCGCTCTTACGGGTACTTCTATATAACATTGGGGACAATGTTCAACTTTAGTG
>BQNB010104927.1:2744-23712 GCA_026074375.1 Tanacetum coccineum
TTCAATTGCAGCCTCGTTGGGACATACGACCCGGGAATATCTCTTCCGGAATCTTTTTATCATTGATTTGATTCTTATATATTTTATATATATACTATCAGCGAATCACACGCCGGTTTTTACCGACGATTCATTCAGGACTTCTCAAAAATTGCCCGTCCTATGACTCATTTGCTTGAAAAGGAGACTCCATTTGTCTTTTCTGAAGAGTGTATCGATTCCTTTAATACACTCAAAAGAAAATTGACTGAGGCTCCGATCTTAATTGCTCCCGACTGGGACTTGCCCTTTGAACTAATGTGCGATGCTAGCGACTTCGCAATTGGGGCAGTCCTCGGGCAAAGAAAAAACAAGCATTTCCAACCTATACACTATGCTAGCAAGACTATGAACGAGGCTCAAACTCACTACACTACTACAGAAAAAGAATTACTTGCTGTAGTGTATGCCTTTGAGAAATTTCGGTCATATCTTGTTATGTCCAAAAGCATAGTGTATACTGACCATTCTGCCATCAAGTATCTCTTTGCCAAGAAGGATGCTAAGGCAAGACTCATGCGGTGGATCCTATTGCTCCAAGAATTTGATATTGAAATTCGAGACAAAAAAGGAGCTGAAAATCTCGCCGCCGATCATCTGTCCAGACTTGAAAATCCGCATCAAGACAAACTCGAGAACAAAGAAATCAATGAAGCATTTCCTCTCGAGACTCTTGGTTCGATTGCTCTTCAAGATCAAAGTACCCCATGGTTTGCAGATTTTGCAAACTACCATGCGGGGAAATTCGTTATCAAGGGAATGACATCCCAACAAAAAAATAAATTCTTCAAGGATGTCAAGCATTATTTCTGGGATGATCCTTTCCTGTTTAAGATCTGTGCTGATCAAGTGATAAGACGTTGTGTTTCGGGGCAAGAAGCTTTAGACATTCTCAAAGCTTGCCACAGTGGACCTACTGGGGGACACTATGGTGCCAATTACACAGCAAGAAAAATCTTCGATTCAGGATTCTATTGGCCCACCATCTACAAGGATGCCCATGACTTTGTCACCCGTTGTGACATTTGTCAACGTCAAGGAAAAATTACGCAACGTGATGAGATGCCACAAAACTCCATCCAAGTTTGCGAAATCTTTGACATCTGGGGCATTGATTTTATGGGGCCGTTCCCGTCTTCAAGAGGGAACAAGTACATACTCGTGGCTGTTGACTACTTGTCAAAATGGGTTGAAGCAAAAGCGCTCCCCACCAATGATGCCCGAGTTGTTTGTAAATTTCTTAAATCTCTCTTCTCCCGATTTGGTGCCCCTCGTGCAATCATAAGTGATCGCGGTACCCATTTTTGCAATGACCAATTTTCAAAGGTCATGCTTAAATACGGAGTTACTCATCGTCTCTCCACCGCGTATCATCCACAAACAAGTGGACAAGTTGAGGTATCCAATCGTGGTTTGAAAAGGATTCTGGAAAGGACCGTGGGCGAAAATCGTGCCTCTTGGTCGGATAAATTAGATGATGCACTTTGGGCTTTCCGCACAGCTTACAAAACACCCATCGGGTGTACTCCATATAAGTTAGTGTACGGGAAGGCATGTCATCTTCCGATCGAGCTCGAGCACAAAGCTTACTGGGCCCTGAAGCATACCAACTTTGATATCAAAACAGCGGGTGATCACAGAAAAATTCAACTCAATGAACTTAATGAACTTCGTGATCATGCCTATGAAAACTCTTTGATCTATAAAGAGAAAACAAAGAGAATCCATGACTCAAAAATCAAAAACCGCGTGTTCAACGTCGGTGATCGAGTCCTCCTCTTTGGTGATCGTGTTCTCCTTTTCAAACTCTAGACTGAAGATTTTCTCGGGCAAATTGAAATCCCGTTGGTCTGGACCATTCACTGTTGTCCATGTATTTTCCTTATATGGCACCGTAGAGTTATCTCAAACTCCCGGGCCCAACTTTTTAAAGTGAATGGTTCATCGTATAAAATACTCACTTTGGAGGGGGACTACAACGGGTTGTCTCGGATCTCAAACGTTTCCCCCATGGAACATAAATTCGGGGACGGGTTCAAGCGTCGTGATCCCTACCACAAGGCGTTCGTGGGAGGCACCCCTATGCTTCATCGTAGTTTGTAATAATAAGTGTTTTTGGCGTGAGAAGGCTTTCATTTTTCCATTACCGTGTCTTGTCCATTGTTTTGTGTGCTCTGTGTTGTATGTCCAGGATTTCCCGGATTGTGATGACTATCGTGCCTTGCAAGTATTCCACAAGAATTTACATCCTTCAGCTTCATTTTGGGAATCCAGTAATCCAATCTAAAAACATCGCACTAACGTTTTATCTTTTGCACATTTAAAAACGGCCTTAGATTTATGTAGGAACCCTTTGAAACATCGAGGACGATGTTTAGTTCTAGTATGGGGGGGGTTTTCTTCGATTGATTTTTGCCTTGCAGTGTTGTTATCACGAATCCGTTTTTTACCACCAAAATTTTACAATATTACCAAAAAATTGAAAAATTTTATAAATTTTCAAAAATAAATAAGTGTTTTGTCACAGTTTTGACTTTCCTAATTAGGTAGAATGAGCATAATTTTTGATCGAATTTCGGGCGTGTGAGCCCTAGGCTTGTTCCTCAACTTACCACTTGTAGGCTAAGCTTTCACGAATTCGATTGCTTGAATTTAATATGGTGAAGAACAGAATTATGATTTAGAGTTAATATATGGTTATGTTGCTGAACAAAAACTTATATGAGAAACTTGTGGGCTTGTTCTACCCTTAGTTCCAATCCACCTATTCATATGTGCTCAATTCATATTCAACTAAGTTAATCGATGTTTTTTTAGAAAAAAAGCTGCAAATTTGTATCTTGATGCTTTTAAGCTTGAGATTTTTCTTCGTGTTCTTAATTATTCAACAAGTTAATAATGCCAAAGGAAGATGAATGAAGTATGATTGCAAAAATGCTATGAATATTGAAATGATGCCAATAAGCTTCACATTGATTATATGGTAACAAGTATAAAAGATGTGTCGTGATATCCCACTCGTAACCACGAGGTGGGGGTTCAAACTAAGACATCTTTACATTCTAGGGATTTGGTGTGTTTGTGATTATCTCACCAGGAAGCGAGGTCTAGGTGAGGGTTCAAACTAAGACAAACCTACCTAAAGCCATTATAGGAAGAGGGTGTTGTTGTGATTTCCCACTACGCTAGCAACGGGGTGGGTTTTCAAAACTTAGAACACGCCTTGGTTGTGATTCTCCTAACTAGGGAGCGAGCATAGGTAGGTGTTTCATACTATGCATACGCATTCTAGCTTTAAGATACTTATGATTATAAAGATGATGATGTTCCTAATAGTTTCTACAGTTAGCAATTTCGCTTTTAAAATCAAGTACAAGGTTCCTATAAGTCTGTTGCTTTGAGTCCATGATTCATCTTGAATCACGACTATGGAAATAAGTTGATCTATGGTTGAGTTGAAATGAGTACACACATTTAAACCATACACTCATGTTGGGAGTTAAAAGTTCACAAGTCATAAGTATGAGTGCTTAGCATTTAGACTTATATTGACAAATGATCTTGTTTAATTGCTTGGTTTGGAACTAGTAAAAATCGGGGACGAGGAATTTATCCGTCAGGACATCCGTAGATTATTCTATGGTCGTTCTCATTCTATTATCCCAATGTTGATAAAATAAAGGAAGTCAAACAGGTAGTCGAGAATAGAAAAAGGAAAATCCAAAAATATTAGGGATAGTTAGTATACAAATAAAAAATGGTGAAAACGGGACTTGTCGAAGCTTTTGATTCTTTAGTTTCCTTTGACGAACACTTTGCTACTTTTCAAAGTTAATAGTCGAGGGGGAGTGAGATTCTTAGTTTTCGTAAATGTTTACTTCATAACATTGCGTGAGGACACGGCAATACCTTAGTATGGGGGATTTTGGTATGTGCTTAATTACACATACCTTTTACCTTTAAAAACGAGCTAAAATAACCAAAAACGGACTTAAAATGCCAAATATACGCTTGTTTTGCTCATTGTATTGTGCAGGAACGGATAACTAAGAAAAGGACGAAAAACAAAGCCAAAACGACAAAACCAGACTCGGAATGGAAAAGACTGTGAAAGACAAAGCCAAATCGAAGCCGAAAAGTCAATCAAGTCAAAAAGTCAACAGAAAAGTCAACTGGTCAAAGTCAAAGTCAACCCAAGTCAACCCCGAGGCCAAAAGTCAAGAAAATATAAGTTTAGGGACTGAAATGGTAAATCCCTAAACTTATACTTATAAGAAGAAAAGAGAAAATGAAAGGCAAGGGTGCAAACTGCCAATGTGCCAAAGTTGTACCACAAGGGCCAAAGCTGCCAAAGTTCCTAACTTGTACACCAAAGGACGAATCTTGCAACTAGAGATAACACTCTTGGGGACTTGTTTTGCCAAGTCCCCAAAAGTTTTAAACCACAAGGACCATGGTTGCAAGTACACTTAACACCCTGAGGGACCTAATTTGCCATTTCCACAAACCTTCACCCTGTTATAACTTAAACAAACTTTCCCGCCCTTGTTTTCCCCCCAAACCAACTCACGGGTGTGAAACCCCGTTTTTACCCTGTGTTTTCTCTCTCCCACCTATGGGTACTCACTTCCCCTCCTCCACTAAACGTTCCCAGTGGCCTGTTGTGAGATTGCCAAGTTGGCAATCCCACATCTCCCCAAGCTTATTTCGACGACCAAGATTGCTTTTTGAAGAATTGAAGGGCCAAGATTGTTTGTTTTCCCCCTCTCACACAACTAACACAAGGTCTCAGTATAAAAGAGGAAGAAGACAGAAGAAAAGAGAGGAGTTTTTTTAGTTTAATTTTCAGCTTGTAATTTTCGTCATTTTTAAGCATTTTTCTCTTAAAATTTTAAATTCAGCTTAAGCACTTGTACTCTTCTTATTTCAGCTTGTACTTCATATTATGAGTAATCCACATTCAGTTTCTAAGACGTCTGGTACTTGATTTCCATTTAAGCTTTTTTACTAAATAAGCTCTCAATAAGCTCATTAGAGCTTATTCTTGTTAATAAGCTCAAACTCAGTTTAAAACTTGTTAAAAGCTCTTAAATACTGTTTTCAGTTGAATTTAGTTCATAAATGTTCAATTGAGTTTGATTTTGGAAGCTTATGAAGAAATAAGCTAATATTAGCTTATTGAGCTTTTAGCTCAGGGAATAGAGGCAAGGTGCCATTAGGTTTCAAGTTTTAAGCCACTCACTCAACAAGAGTGGCTTGGTTCTGAGACAACAAAAATCCAAGGTTTCATTTCTCAATTTTCATTTAACTTAATTTTAGTTAAGCAATTACTTATCACTTTGAAGTTCCTGTTCAAATCTTGGCAAACCCATTAGTAGGCTTGTTATTTTAGCGTTTTAAGTTCTCATTGCATAAATGTGTGTATTTCAGTTTATCTCTCAAATGTCAATGATTAGTGCAATAAAGTAGGAGTGAAAGTGCTTATTTTTGACATATTAGCTTTTGATTTTAGTCTTAAAATAGTTTAAGGTAGGGTTCTTTATAGTGTATGTGGATAATAGTTTCAGCTGTTTTAGTTTTAAATTAGATTTTAAGTCCACTTTAGTTTGACAGCTTAAAGTAAAGGGGTGTTTGGGTAAACCTTAAAAATGGGTCAAAATGGTATTGTCCATGGGTTGAGGTAGTTTAGTGATTGTTAGCTTAATCTTTTAAGCTCTTTTAAGCTGTTTCAAAAGTCTTTGAGGTTCCACATTGTCTTTTTAAAGATTTTCAAAACCATTTGTTAACTGTTGGATTTTTAAAAGGGCCACAAGTGCTTATCTTGATAAGCACTTGGGAGTTTGAGTCCAAGTGCCAAAGAAGGTGTGTTTTGTGTGTGTTAAATCTCCTGTCAAAACCTTTGGGTCTTTTGACTTTTTGGGTCAAATCCTCCCAAGTCTCTTTTTGTAACAGTTTTAAAAAAAGATAAAAGTCTTTTTCACCATCAAAAATAAGCAAGCTAAAATGATTGTTAGAGGCTGAAAATTGGTGCATAAGTCCATAAGCTAGGGGACTCCATCTGTTTTAGCTTAACTTTTTGTTTAGAGCTTATTTGACAGCTTTTTATAAGCTGTCAAATAAGCCCTTGAGGCTAGCCTTAAGGCTTCCCTAGTGCAAAGGGGAGACTTTAAGCCCCTCCTTCTTAGCTTTTTGTCTTCTAAAGCCCAAGCTTCTTGGCTTATTTAGAGAGCTTATAACCCCTTGTATAAGCTCTCTAAGTTTCAGCTTTTAAGAAGCTTGTTTGTTGGTTATTTTTAATGGCCAAACTTGGCATTTGACTTGTTTTTGACATTGACTTAGGCTTAGGTATTGCTTATTTTTCTATTTAGGCTTTTTGCTTTTTGGAAAATTAGGTCATTTAGCGCTCAATAGCTTTTTAGGTTAAAATTAGATAGTTGTTTGCATATTCCTCTTTTGCTTGCTTTATTTGTCCAATGACTTAAGCTTTTTTAAGACCCTTTTGCTTTTTTAAGTTCTGTCATCATAAGCTTCTTCACATCTTATTTTACTTTAAGGTCTTAGCTTTTTAAGCTTATCTAGGTTAGTTTAGCTCACCTTTTGCTTATTTAAGTCCAAGTCCTAGCTTAAAACGACCACAAAGCCAAGAAGTCTTAACTTTTCTAGCTTTAAGTCATTTTAAGCCATTCTGCCACATTTAAGCTTATTTTTAAGCTTATTGACAGCTTTTCAGCAAAAGTTGTAGAAGACAAAGTTGTTAAGCCCCACGAGCTCAACAACTTTGCTTCTTTGAGTTTTCGAAAAAAAAGGGGGGAAAGACACTTGGCCCGGGTGAGCAAGACTCGAACCCGGGACCAAGCGATATGATCCCCTTTTACACACACACTCTACCACTGCGCCCGTGGGTCTTTTTCGTTAAAGACTCAAGGGCTTTGAATCTTTATAGTGGGTTTTGGCTTTTTAAGCTTAATAAGTGTGTATGCTTATTTTCGGGCTTCTTATTTATTAAGCTTATTTCTTGGTTTCTTTTTTTTCGTTTGGTTGGATTGTTAGTGTCTAGTATTTTTTGAAAATATTTCAGATTTTTGCGTAATATTTAAATATTTTTTATAATTTAATTTCTGTTAAAGGTTTATTTAATCATAATTAAAAAAATACCAAAAAAAAATAAAAAAAAATTATCAAAAAAATATTTTGCTTTTTTAGAAAATTTTCTTTTGTCATCTAGTTTGTAGGAAAAATATAAAAATTTTCGTAGGGTCATTTTTACAACTTTTTACTTTTTAAAGAACGGTCCGGGTGCGGTTTTTTGTTTTGACTCGTTTTTGGGTCAAACGAACTCCGTTTTCGGTCTAGTCTTTTTCATTCTTCGTTATTTGGTCCCTAGAGTAGTTTAGAATCAAAAATTTCTTCGTAGGGTTATTTTTAAAGATTTTAGGTTTTTCCCCCTTTGTTCGGGATTCGTGCTCTCGTTTTCTAGTTTAATTTCATAATTTCTAGGTTTTTCTTAAACGTTTTAGTTCGTTATTATCTAATTTGACTTTTTCAACTTCCCAAATTAATTCCTCCCTTCAAACTCAAATCTTCGATTGTATCGATTTTCCATTCCTGCCTCGTTGGGGATAAACGACCTAGGAACACTCTATACTACTTCTCGGTATCATTGATCTTGTTGATTTTTAGACTTATATATATATTTTATATTTTATTATATATTATATATTTATAGTGTGAAAAGAACCAATCACTTACTTTATCGCTCATCGAATGATAAGTGTGACTCAAAGTAGTGAAATGACTCTCCCTTATGCCATGCTTCTCACTAGGCTTTTTAAGTATGTCCGGACCAAACAACCATGCCCCTTGTCCAATGACTTCCAACTTGTGGACCATGTTATGATCCCTCTCTCCAACAAAAGAGTTTTCCGAATCAAATCCATGGGCAAAAGGCCTCGTCTACCAACTCTGACACCCCTCACTTCCTCCTCATCCGACTCACCTCCTCCAAACCAAGAAGTGGAAAATGATCCCGTGGGTAACTACACTCTTGATCCCATTGTCTACATGAACCAACTTCCGCCCATTGAAGGAGTAGGATCCCCAGAATTCAAACAAACTAAGGGTTTGTTCAAGTGCCTCTTTCACTTCCTTTGCAAGAAAAAATAGAGTTTGCTACTCGGGAAAACATCATGGTGTGTCGTTAAAACAATTTATGTATATGTTTAAAACTATTTGAATTACGTATGGTATGCTTGCTATCTTGGATAATATGTTATGTGAATTTTTATCCCTCTCCAACTGTATGAAGGGGTGTTTTGTGAATTCATCGCAAACCAATCTTTGTTCGATGCTTTTCCTTCTCACTCTATTATATTTGAACTTATCTAAAATAAGTAGAACGCAGGTTATACCTTCTTCTAATATGAGCATGTGACATCTAGGAATTATATTGTCAAAAATTTTCCTTTGGATAATTCATTTTAAAGAGTGTTTGGCATAAGCTCGCTTTGTAGAAATTAGGACACTATTAGAACCTCTTGAGTGATAAAACCTCATGTAGACTAAAATCTACTAATTTCTTGACAACACATTAGACTTCTAAGAATTTTTGAGAAAAATCAAATTCAAATTTTTTAGTGCCCCTTGACACAGCGTGGTTGTTGGCCGCAAGGCGGTGGTGCCATTTGGCTAATGGAAACCGGTACCAGCAGTTCTATAGAGAGCTTTTTACGATTTTGAGGTCACCACTTCTTTAACCAAGCCCATAAATATGTTTAATAGGAGTGTCTCATTGTAGCTAAGTAGTTGGTTTTGCCTTGTTTGACCTACATTGCTTTATAATGATTATGTTTAGGCATTTTCTAGTGGTTTAAACATTAATTGCTCTTGCATGCATCTTCATTTATTAAATTTTTTTTGATAGGGACTAAAACCTCCATCATCTTCACACCTCAATAGCTGCAAACCTCTCATCTATATACACTCAAAAAATACATGGCATCAAGTGCTTGTTCTTCAACCCAAAACCCTCCAAGAAAGTTAGCCAAAATTGACTACATTGACCTATCCTCCAATGAGACCTCACCCAATCATTCATAACTCAATCCCAACATTACCATTGATACCACTTTAGCACTCACCATGCCACCACTAACCTCAAACCAAACAACACCTATGGTTGAACCTCTTGTAACTTCATTGGCTCCTAGAGCCCTTACTTTCTCTACTCCTCCAAACACTCCCATAGAGCCTTATCCTTACCTATCCTCTACAAATGATGCACCACCAAGAACCTCCAACCCATTCCCTCAATATGTCCTACAAAACCTACCTCAAACCCTCCCACAAACTACACTCCAAGAACCAATTTTTCAACCCATCAACCTATCTAGTAATAGGACCAACGCTCAACCCGATCCATTCATAGAAAGGGAAAACATTCAACAAGAGCTCAACAACCTTCAAACCTTTCACCAAAATATCCAAGAGGCCATCCAAAATGCACAAGATGTGAAAAATAGCCTCATACCTCCCACATCCATCACTCACATTCAAATGCCACCACCATTTTGTCCCATAACCACCTCATCCCAAACAACCCCATTTGACCCATCATTTCCCCAACCAAGCATATTTAGACCTATAGACCAAACCCAATGGCTAGAACAACCTCCTAAGGAACATGAACACATGTGCCCTCATTGCCAAAAGACCGAGATCATAATCAACAATTTCCAAAATGAAACTAGGTTCATGCTTCATCACATTTTAGAACGATTGAAGCACCTCTCAAGCAAATTTCCTTAAGATAATAGCTGAGATCAAGTAGCTTTAAATAAAGACTATCAATCAAGATTTTAGTTTTTGTTGACATAGGTCAATTTATTTTACTTCATGATTTGTAATAGTTAAGGCTTTATGGTGTAGTGATTCTTGTTTGTCTCATCCAAATTATGAATTCTTGTTCAAGGTTTGATTAGTTTGATGTTTTCTTTATATAATCCTCTCTCAGATATCAAATCTTAATAGGTTAATATTTGAATTGAATTGGTTCCCGCCAAATAGATGAGTGCTGCTGACTTTGCACAGGTCAGCCGGTGCTGTTCGACTATAAGCCGGTTCTATTCCCTGAACAACACATGCAGAACCGGCCTTCCAGAATTATTTTACCATCATTTTACTCTCTTGCAATGATATCTAGCTCATTTTTATAACTCATCTAATGCTGGTCTTATAATTGCTTTACAAATCCATCTTAGGGAGCATTCATCAAGGGGGAGCATTAAGATTGATCCTTTATATCATCAAATAACGTCATATTTTACTATCATTTATCCCGTATGTTTTACCCACTTTAGTTTAATTATTGCAAGATATTGATACTTAATTGCTTAAAGTTTATTATTGCAGTAATTATGGAGTCACTTGTGAAGAAGAAGAAGCAAAAAGGCGCAATTCTAGAGCTTAAACAAAGACATTTGAAGAAAGTCCAAAAACTACATCAATACGCCGTATCCAGCAAAGAAGATACGATGTATCAGCGCCAGCTCATCACAAGAACGCGTAATGATCAATTCCCGATCTGGCGTATCCACTACTCTCCAATACGCCATATGCACATCTGTTCATCAGTCAAAGATATGCATTAATTATGATTGATGGTAATTATTCTTGATTGATTTAATCTTATCGCGGACTTCAAGGAAATTAACCCTATACGCCGTATCCACTACTCTCAATACGGCGTATCGAGGGATTTTTAAACACTATAAATACGAGACTCAAATACGAGTTTCAGTGTGCAAAAACATATTCTCTGTATAACATACTTCTGAATGTCGAATTTTCTCAAGCCAATAAGAGTTGCCAAGGTCGAGCACCAATCCTAATTCCATAGAAGACATCGTGTAATTCTTACTTTCTTAATCATTCGATTTTCTTAATTCTTTGATCACGTTTGTAATAATGACAATGATTGTGGGCTAATACCCTCGGGTATTAGCCATATTAATGAAGATTATAATGTTTGGTTTGATTTAATCCGGCTGGGCTTAATTTATCGTTGTTGTTTAATTATGTTTATCGCCTATATACTTGTTTATGGGTTGTTCATTGCGACCTATCATTCAACTGGGTCTAGGGAGACCTAACCTGTAGTAACCTAGATGTCGAGATAGGCTCTCCATGTGTATTTTTGTTGCCGGCCAATAGGATCATAAATGACACCTTGTATTTACCATTTGATTATGAGCTTAGTTGGACCGGCAGGTGACCCGATAATTGTTTAACCAATATTGTTCTTAGTTAATTGTTAATTGATTTTGGTGGTGGACTACCAATGTATTAAACAACATAAGGCAATAAGTGGGTAAAGTCTCGATGGGCTAGGGTCTTAACAGGATCACCACTGCTTTAATTCCCTATGGTAGATTATAATTAGACTAAAGGATGCTTTATGCGGATGCGTTAATCGTGACAGGATTGTTCGTGTCTAGGTCTTAGGAAGAAGTACCGCCTAAGTCTTAAGAATGATATGCCGCCTCGAGATAAGCAAGCCATTGCACTAATTAATCAAACCTGCATTAAATTGGATTTAATATGGTTAATACAGTTTTCTATTATTTGGCCTGTACCGCTCTCTTATCTTGTGTTATTTGCTTTAGTTTATTTTGTGCTTAGAATTGTTATTTGTCACCATAAACCTGTGCCAATCTTTTAGACTGAAACCCCCCATCTTATTAGACAACGTATATAGCATAGGTTTAACCAGTAATTAGACTAATCTAGAATAGGATAATTGGTTAACTCTCACTTTTAGTGTTCGACACCCTACTTACGGCGAAGCTACATCTTGACCGGGTACTCTGCCCGTTAAAGTGTTGTCTTTAGGTTAGTCGGCTAAATATAAATGTAAAACCCTGATAACTATAATTAACACCTACACGACACGCATCAAGATTTTTGGCGCCGCTGCCGGGGAGTGATTAGTTTAATCTTTATTCTTTTTAGTATTTCTAACCTTTAACTTGTTTAGTGTAGAATTCTTAATTTTGATTTCTAACTGCTAATTGTTTAGTTTAATTATTTAAATTCTGTTTATATTTATCTGTATTTAAATTGTTTGCTTTAATTTATTGCATTTAATTGTTTTATATAGTATTCTGTTCTGACTGATCACCTGATACGGCGTATCCACTAGTTGGATACGGCGTATCTAACCTTCTGTTCAGGACAGCGTATGAAGTTTTACTGTCTAAACGGCGTATCTGTTTCTCGACAATACGGCGTATTCACTAAACTCCATACGGCGTACTGCTATTCAACAGACTCTGATCAATAGAATACGGCGTATCGGTCATCTGATACAGTATACAAAACTTAAAATTGATTTTCGTATTAAATTTTTATATTCCTTCTTGTAAGAGCATATCCTACTGATTAATTCTCTGTTTCAGGTGGTGCATGACACAGAGCTCTACTAAAGATCTACTTTCACCTCTCGAAAACCCTGAATGAGTACTTCGCTCAAGAAGGAAGCTTTTCGATAATCCAAGCCTAGTGGAAACAAATTCACCAGAATCCGAACAACTTTCTGAAATCGAAGAGCATATAGAAGAAGAAGAAGTTACAAAAATAATGGCAAAAACAATGGAACAATATATGAGCAAAACCCGAGAAAACTACGGGTCGGGCATCACTAGGCCTACAATCAACCAAGACACCCCCTTCGAATTGAAGGGGCAATTTCTTAAAGAACTTCGTGACAATACTTTCAGTGGCTCAAAACATGAAGATGCAAATGAGCACATCGAAAAAGTTCACGAGATTGTTGACTTATTCCACATCCCAAAAGTAACTCAAGATCAAATCATGCTATGAGCTTTCCTCATATCTCTTACTGGAGCCGCAAGTAGATGGCTAAGAAATCAACCATCAGGCTCGATTACAACTTGAGAAATTCTCAAAACCAAGTTTCTAAATAAATACTGTCCACCTGCTCGGGACTGCTTAAGAAAAATGAAGAAAGGAATCAACAACTTCCAGGCCCAAGAACTGATGAAAAGCTTTTAGAGCATGGGGAAGATTTTAAAGATCCTGCTAATGGAATGTGTCCTTCTTACATTACCTGGACCGAACATGCAGGAGGTCATCTTGTTTTACATTGGGCTAGATGTTCCAACTCGACAAATCTTAGACTCCAAGGGTGCCATACCTTCAAAAACTGCCACTGATGCTAAAATAGCCATCCAAGAAATGGCTGAATATTCCCAAAAATGGCATAATGGAACGTCTTCAAGGACCAGAGGTACTGAAACCTCTGACGGGCTTGCTGCTATCCAAGCCCAACTCAAAAATCTTGGAAGGGGGATAAAGAAGGTTAATGAGAAAGTATACGCTGCTCAAGTTGGATGCGAACAATGCAAGGGACCTCACTACACCAAGGATTGTCCTCAGAATGAAAAAGGAAAGATTTTAGAAGAAGCCTATTACACACAGTTTGGTACACCCTATCAACCTGGAGGACAATACAGAGCAGCAGGACCAAGATTCTATCAACGTAATAATGAAAACTCTTCGTACCCTGCTTGAAGAGAAACTATGGACGAATCACTGGCCAAATTCATGGCCGAATCAGCTAAGAGGCACGAAGAGAACTCAAATATCATCAAAGAGATTAGAGCCTCCACCGATGCAGCAATTCAAAATCAAGGAGCATCGATTAAAACCTTGGAACTACAAATCGGACAAGTAAGTAAAGTGTTACAAGAAAGGGGATTCGGAAGTCTACCCGGCTCTACAGAAACAAATCCAAAAGACCAAGTAAAATCAATCTCTACCTCTACAGCTGATTTATCTGAGATACGCCGTATGAAACATTATCCATACGCCGTATCGGGTCCACAACACAGATTCGTATTTCCCGAAACAGTCCCCTTTCCTAGGCGACTACACAACTACTGCTGTGAAGATTTAAAAGAGGCACATGGAATAAACATTCTGAACGATAGCACACTGCCTCGGAAGGAAAAAGATCCAGAGAGATTTACCTTACCTTGCTTAATTAATAACATTTGTTTTGATAAAGCCCTTGTTGACTTAGGAGCTAGTGTGAGTGTTATGCCACTCTCCACCTATACCAACCTTGGTCTAGGGGACTTGATCTTCACACTAGGGGGGGGGGGGATGAAAATTTTTTTCTTTAAAAAAAAAAAAAAAAAAAAAAATTGGCCGATAGAACCATAAAGCAACCAAAAGGCATAGCCACAAACGTGCTAGTTAGGATTAGCACATTTGTTTTCCCCATTGACTTTGTCATCTTGGACACACCCGAGGATGGGGATATTCCTTTAATCCTCGGGTGACCATTCTTGTCTACTGCCTATGTCAAGATTGACGTCTATAAAAGAAAAGTTACTTTAAGTGTCGGGGAAGAAAAATTAGGTTTTCAAAATATTAAGCCGACCTCTAGCATAATTACGAGAGTCTTTATGGATGAATAAAAGAGACAAAAGGTCGAACTTAAAGACCAGCTAAAACAAAAGTGCTCCCCGGGAGACAACCCGGTTATGTTTTTAATTGTTTGTCGCATTTAAATTGTTTGAATTTTATTTTAAAATTGAGTCTGTCTGCCCAGACATACATACGGCGTATCGAACCCCTCTGGATACGGCGTATGCATGTCTGGACAATTATCATTTTTTAAATTTCCAGTATTTAATTATTTTCACAGGTTTAAATACGGCGTATCCTAGGGTTTGGGATACGGCGTATTGTAACCTGTACAATTGTGTGTTTAATTGTTTGCTTGTATTGTAGGTTAGCGAGAGCATGAATTGCACGAACGTCTTTTAACTTTTATGCAGGACCTTGCTATAAATGAAACTGACTTTAAAGTATAGTCTGAAAATACCCCGTGTTGACCTCTCATGGCATTCTAAAGCCCCATCAACAGTCTTTTTGCTCAAACACTAAAAAAGGAGATATCCATTTCAAACCAAATATAAGGAATTTTCCCGTTCTAATTCTTTTCCAATATGAATTTAAATGTCTGCGTTACAACGGAGGGACGTTGTATAATTTAAGTGGGGGGATGGAGAATTAGAAAGTACTTGTCCTTATTTTCACAAATAAAATGCTACACGCTTAAAAATGGATCAAAATTTAAAAAAATTTAGTATACTTTTTGTGAAAAATTACTAGTTACATTACCTAGCGCACTATAACCCTATTGTCTAATTGTGAAAACTTAAGTCTATTCCGTTTCAATTGCTTACACTAAAATTCTCAAAAATATGAGTTTGCCGGTGATGTAGTGGACTTTAAATCTTGGACCTGGGATATCACTCGAGGACCTCAAGACAGTAGTATGGCGTTAGAGGTGTATAACCATGCTTGACTGAGTAAATTTTTAGGATTAAACCAAAAAAAGCCTACATGTCGTATATATTTAACTAATTACATGGTTAGTTAACCCCCGTGTAACCCTTTTGCTTACTCTCATTTTTAGAGTAAAGATACCCCTAGAACAACCTGCTGAGCCATTCCTTTCTTTTTTCCACACCAATAAAAAAATTATTTTCGTTCACCTTTACACCTTAGCCTACCGTGTGATTTAAAGCTATATGATCAATGTTGCTAGTTGCTTTCGTGTAAAGTTATGTAGTTCCTGTGTCAAAGTAAAAATTTCTCTATCTATGTAATGGTCGGGAAAATTGCACAATGCAATGGGGATGTCTTGTAGCTCGTGTATTTTGCTACTTTCGCAATTATATATTATGTCCGAAGAAGAAATGTTAAAAGGAAGAATCAACCGGACAGATGATGATAGTGAAGACGGTGAATTACACCGAGATTATGATGTATTATTAGCAAGCAAAAAAAAATGTGAATGATGAAAGATAGTCGGTTCATTGAAGCATATACCAAAGATATTATTTGTAAGGATTGATTATTCGTTGATACGTGCAAAAATCAACGATGTAAAGTTTTGTAAAAAGTGGCCGATATCACCACTTGTTTGTAAAAGTATGTAAAGTTCGGGATGTAAGGGAAGTTGACCGTTATGGGAACGTCAACTTAGGTTGTCATTGTCATTTCTATGATCGAGACGTTTGTTTATATGTTCGAGTCTTCATCATGGGACGGTCGGGGAAAGTTACTAGCAACTGTACCCTATTTGTTGGCTTTAATCTATTTGTTTTGTGATTTTTATTTAACAACCATTTTACTTCCCTTTCCTGATAAGTAACCTTAGGATCCACTCGAATGAGGATATGTTCGAGCGTGTGTGTCTATCCCATGGATTCGGGTGTGTATGCATGTCTTAGCTACTTTGTTGGACGATGACCTTTGGTGAAAGTCAGAAGCTTCACACCCTATATCATTCTTCATCTCAATGAGAATGATTTAAAACCCGAGCCTTCTAAAAAAATACCCAATTTACCTTTTAACTTGTTACTCCTTAGCTTTAGAGGTGGAGATGTGTATCATTGCCAAGCCTATGATACGAAGCTAATCACGACTGAACAGATGAGCATACCACTAAATGATACACCCTAGATTAGTTGAGTGATCTGAGTGATTTCATTTCCATATTTCGTGAGGAGCTTGGTTTTGTACAGGTGATCTGGAACAAAGAAAAATGCTTAACGGAAAAATCCTTAACCTCGGTTAGGATACATTTTCAAAATCTTTCTAAAGTCTACTTGAGGACAAGTAGGATTCAAGTGGGGGGATATTTAATATCATCAAATAACGTTATATTTTACTATCATTTATCCCGTATGTTTTACCCACTTTAGTTTAATTATTGCAAGATATTGGTACTTAATTGCTTAAAGTTTATTATTGCAGTAATTATGGAGTCACTTGTGAAGAAGAAGCAAAAAGGCGCAATTCTAGATATGGATGGCAACCGGTCGGGTTCAGGGCGGGTTTTAGTGTATCCGTACCTGCACCCGTTTATAATATCCACATCCATACCCGACCCATTACCCGTTGGGTACCCGGTTAATATTATCCATCGGTTTTTCGGGTTTCCCCGCGGGTATCAGGTATTCCTAATTAAATATTTTATAAAAAAATGACGGGCATCAAGATTAAGTCACACTAAAATCCATCGAAAAAATAAAGCAAAACACCCTCATATATTCAAATTTTTTAAAAGTTAAAGAAAACAAATACCGTATCAGACGATTTAGCTTTCGAATAATTCATGTACAACATTCAAATGTGTTAAATAATAAAAATAGTTATATAAAAACTACAATGGAAGAAATTATATGTAATAATATATATTATACTTTTATAATTATTTATAAATAACAATTAAAGCTGGTACGAATTCGGGTAAACAGATATGGGTACGGGTACGGGTAATCGGGGCGGGTATTATCTGAACCCGTCACCGAACCCGTACCCGACTAAATTTTTTTATCAATACCCGAACCCGCCCCTGAACCCGCCAACCCGCCCCGAACCTAACCCAACCGATTCGGGTTTCGTTTTCCCCGTCGGTTTCGGGTGCTTTTGCCATCCCTAATTCTAGAGCTTAAACGAAGACATTGGAAGAAAGTCTAAAAACTACATCAATACGCCGTATCCAGCAAAGAAGATACGGCGTATCAGTGCCAGCTCATCACAAGAACGCGTAATGATCAATTTTCGATCTGGCGGATCACTTATAACTGATCCTTTTTATTAGCCTCTCTCTCCTATCCCTTCTCTTTCTTCTTCTTTTTTACTTTACTTTACTTTTCTTTTTATTTTTTTTTTTTTCTTTTTTTTTATATTTCTCCAATACGCCATATGCATAGCTGTTCATCAGTCAAAGATACGCATTTATTATGATTGATGGTAATTATTCTTGATTGATTTGATCTTATTGCGGACTTCAAGGAAATTAACCCTATACGCCGTATCCACTACTCTCGATACGGCGTATCGAGGGATTTTCAGACACTATAAATACGAGACTCAAATACGAGTTTTAGTGTGCAAAAACATATTCTCTGTATAACATACTTCTGAAGTCGAATTTCTCAAGCAAAGAAGAGCAGCCAAGGATCGTAGCCACCATATCATATTCCATGAAGACATCGTGTAATTCTTACTTTCTTAATCATTCGATTTTCTTAATTGTTTGATCACGCTTGTAATAATGACAATGATTGTGGGCTAATACCCTCGGGTATATTAATGAAGATTATAATGTTTGATTTGTTTTAATCTGGCTTTGCTTAATTTATCGTTGTTGTTTAATTATGTTTATCGCCTTATACTTGTTTATGTGCTGTACATGCGGCCTGTTATTCAACTGGGTCTAGGGAGACCTAACCAATAACCTAGATGCCATGATAGCTCTCCATGTTGTGTCTTATATGCCCGGACCAATAGGATCACAAATGACACATTATCTTTACCCTTTGATTATGAGCTTAGTTGGACCGACAGGTGACCCGATAATTGTTCAACTAGTATTGTTCTTAATTAATTGGTAATTAATTTTGGTGGTGGACTACCAGTATATAATTCAACATCAAGCAATAAATGGGTAAATTCCCGATGGGCTAGGGTCTTAACATGATCACCACTGATTTAATTCCCTATGGTAGATTATAATTAAACTAGATGATGCTTTATGCGGATGCGTTAATCGTGACAGGATTGTTCCTGTCTAGGTCTTAGGAAGAAGTACCGCCTAAGTCTTAAAAATGATATGCCGCTTCGAGATAAGAAAGCCATTGTAGTAATTAATCAAACCAACATTTAATCAGATTTGACATGGTTAATACAGTTTTCTATTATTTGGCTCGTACCGCTTTCTTATCTTGTGTTTATTTGCTTTAGTGTGTATTGTGCTTAGAATTGTTATTTGTCACCATAAACCTGTGCCAGTCTCTCAGGCTGAAACCCCCCCCCCATCTTGTTAGAAAACGTATATAGCATAGGTTTAATCAGTAATTAGACTAATCTAGAATAGAATAAATACTAATAGGATAACTTGGTTAACTCTTCACTCTTAGTGTTCTACACCCTACTTACCCGAAGCAACATCTTGACCTGGTACTCTGCCCATTAAAGGTTGTCTTTAGGTTAGTCGATAAATATAAAGTAAAACCCGAAACTATAATTAACACCTATACAACGACACATCAATCCTCTAATAAGTCAATTTTTACCATTTGCACCTATGACTAACATGTTTTCTTGTAGCTACCCCAACTCGGAAAACTTGACAATCTATTCTAAGGGGAGCATTCGTCAAGGGGGAGCATACATCTTCTTTCTCTTAAAAAAAAACAACAAAATAAATACTTATTTTTCTTCGGATCACCATCTTGAACTTATAAATTTTGTTGCTTTTTACTTCATAAGTTTATGTTTTGTCATCAACAAAAAAGGGGAGATTGTTAATACAAATAAACCGTAAAAACGTTTATTTATATTCTACGATCTTCCTTTGTATTGATTGATAACAAAACATAAACTCATCAAAAACAACAAAAGTCGTAAGTTCTAAACCAATATTTTTCTAACCTCATTTCTCTCATAAACAAACTCTTTATTTAAATATTTTCTTAAAGTAAAAATGTATACCTTTCACATTTTTACCACTTTATTAGAAATATTTACAAAAACTTTTAAATATTTTAAAACTAATAAAATACCTCTTTCTTATCAAATCTGAAAACAATCTTGCAAGATTACCTATGATCTTCTAAGATTTTGTAATCTAAAATTCGGATTTGGTTACTGTAGGCCGGTGCCATTGATTTTGGCTACGTGATCCATCTCTAATGTCACGGCAGACCCGGGCTAATAAAAATACCAACGTCATTTCTCAAGTATAGGCACACATCCGAATAACACCTCGTCACTAATATTCAGCTATTACTATCTTCTATCATGATTCTCTCTTTTTAGTGTTTTGTAGATTTCCTAATAAAAGAAGTTCTAACCGAGTTACCCTTAACGAGTATACACTTCTACAGACTCATTTAGAGCAAGGGTAACCCATCATCATAACACGCCGCTGATCTCAAGATATCATTTCACATACCTTTGTAATCAAATAAGATAAAAGTCAACGACTAAGTGTATAGCATATAAAGAGTATGGTGTAGAGTGGCAAATGGTGATAGTGGTTTTGTCACTAAAGAGGGCAAGCAATAACCAAGAATAAGACCATATAGTATGGAACATGATACTACTTTTGTATCATAATATGGGGTTGAAAATTTTGTTGTGAAGACATGGTTCTTCCCGTTTAGAACCTGTGATATAGCTTAGCACCAAATAAAAGGTTAAGCAACGATGTGTATGCTTATCTCTGCCGGTCAAAAAGGAGTATTGGTGAATAGTGTATTTGACTAACTCTATTAGTAGGTGACATCGGATCGTGAAGTATAGCAAGTAGGTGAACCTAAGCCCTGAACCCCTATAAATAATTGTCGCAAATACCTTTTCTTATCAAATCCAAATCATGTCTTAAATTAATTATGCTTAATCAACTTTGAGATCTAAAATTAGAAAAAGAAATAAAAATTAAAAAAAAAGGATTTTAATTGGAAAACTATCCCCCCCCCCCTTTCTAATTTTCCACACAAATGGCCCACAAAGGGCCCATAATCCTCCTCTAGCTACAAGGGAATTTCTTAGCTAGTGCAGAAGTGGACGAACAACACCTCCTTTCCTTGCATTAGCGCCATTTAAGTGGTTCTCGCTTCTCCCTGTTCCTGTTCATAACTCCTCTCCGGGCAGTTCCCAACACTTTCCAAGAAAGGGCTTTTTCATCAGGGTGCGGAGGTTTGGAACCTTATACAAACAAAGAGCGTTTTCTTTCAAATGCTTCTTAGACTTAGGACAGGCTGCCAAGGAGTGACCAAAGACCTTACAGGCATTTCTTTATAGTTCTATACGTGGGAGACCT
>BQNB010104928.1:0-23712 GCA_026074375.1 Tanacetum coccineum
TATATAAATATTAATCATTCTGATTTTTGTGTACTTCCTGATTTCTCATTTTACTCCCTTGAGCGTCAATGCTGGTATTATATATGGATACCTATACATATGGGATAATTTCTTCTTGATATCTTACGATTAACTTCGATCATTTACGCGACTTTACTTTATTCCCTTTTGATGATATCGAAAATTCGGCATATTTTGTAAATTCTACTAGTTACTTTACCATTCGACTCCGAGTTGGAACACTCTTCTTATGCTTTTGAATCGCATATGTTGTTTTGTAATCCATCGTTTTGAAGCCTTCCAGTTGATGGGAGTATGACAATTAACTTGTCACCTCATACGTGTCACCTTGGAGCACCTACCTTTAGAACACGACTTTTTACGTTCATTTTATTGATTGAATAAATCTTTACGTTCATTTTCGTTGACTACTTCTGCATTTGTTCGGATATTCTTGATACTTGTTGTGACCTATCACTTTACAAACAATCTCGATGTCAACCCATAAACCATTTTGCTATCATTTTGTTGTCACCCTATGAGCTACTTCACGTTCACTTCATTGACTATGTCATTTCGTTGTAAAACTATTTGATACCATTTCATACACCACACTATTTTGACGAAAATGAGCATTGCATCGTTGGCCCTCAAATATACATAGCCTAGTCGCCTATGTATATTTGGTGCATAGACTGACTACCTATGCATTAAGGAAAAACCATGTCATGCTAAGAATAGTCACTTTAAAACCTACACCTCTTTATCAACACAATTCCGGAAGAAATTTCTGCATCGCTTCTCTAAACCGTACCCTCTTCAGGTGTTGCAACCTGAGCCTTGGGGACAAGGCTCTTCTAACCGGAGGAGACTGTAACATTCCGTATTTTCAGGTCATTTACGACGTCATATATTTTACTAATTATTTTTTTTCGTACGCGTTTACTTTTAATTCTTATTATATATAGTTAAATCGCGTAAACTAAAAATCAACAATTAACGTAAACGGACACCAAACGAATTAAAGTTTTCGCCAAACAAGCAATATATTATTTTTACGAAAGTAATAATCAACTTTTTATATTTCATTTTTTTATTGGTTACGTAAAATTTTTACGTTTTGCGATAAAGTAAGTTAGGCATACCCGGAACCACCAAAACTTTTCTACGCTTCAACAAATACCTACGTTTATATACAAAGATCATAAAACTTTAGGCATATGTATATATTTATACACATCTCATAAGTATTCTCAAGATAACAAATACTTTACAAAATACCAAGACTTTACAAAGTATACTTTTATATAAAAACTACACTTTACATTTTATAAAACTTTACTTACACTTTCTTTTATAATTACACAAGTAAATACACACATTATGTAAAAGAAAATAAGCTAGGAACATCACCCTTGAAATCATGGGATGATTCCCATTAGGAGGAAGCTCATATATGATGCAAGTAATCTCATAGATATCACATACATACACATAACACTTAGCAAAGAAACTAACTCAATCTCTTTTCTCTCCTCTCTAGCTCACGGCATACCACAAGGACCATACCCAATCCATACAAAATTTTCTACAAACATTTACAAGCATTACTACATCATATCTAAGGTTATACAAAAAGGTTTGGAAGCTTGGTTGGGTGATTAAACAAGGGTTTAGATTACATTGATCATCATCATCATACACCATAAGGTCATCTAGAACCCTTTATGTTCTTTCAATATTCATTTTATGCATATGTTAGTTCTATTGTAGCTTAAATCACCATTAGGACTTTTAAACATGTAAAAATGAGTTTTGAGCGTGTTTTGAAAGCAATATAAATGAGCAGAAAGTTTGGCACGCCAAACGAGGATCGAGTTTTCATAAAATCTGAATTCAGGCTTTGAAATATGATAGAGCTATCCGAGACGATCGTTTCGATATATGGTAGAGCTTCTAACTCTTAATAACGAAAAAGTTACGGCGAAAACGAGATATATATTTTAAACATTTAATTTCAGCACTTGTATACATGGCGCTTGCTGTCAGGAATTTAAAAGCTCGATTTGAGCACTTTCGAGTCCGTTTCAGCCTTCCGGCGAAACACGAAAGTTGCTCAGAATGATGTTTTACTTCCCGCGAGGTCTTTAAATCTAACAGCGATTGATAACGGGTCGTAAGCGGGGGCAAAATCTGGCATTTTGGTATTAATACACTGCAGTCAGATCTGATGCGAGTGCTTTTCGCGCCATCTTCGGTCGAAGTTTCGAGTCCTCGGACAGAACTGGAAAGTTGTTCAAAAATATCGTTTCGCAATAAATCTCTTTAGAACCGAGTCATGACAAATGTGATTTATGGGTCATTAAGTCTGGTCAGACTTAGAAAATGAAAATAATAACACTACCAGGAGTAACTAATATACTACCAGTAGTAATAACACTACCAGGAGGAACTAATATACTACCAGTAGTAATAACACTACCAGGAGGAACTAATATTCTACCAGTAGTAACCACAACACTACCAGGAGGAACCACAACACTACCAGGAGGAACGACAACACTACCAGGAGGAACCACAACACTACCAGGAGGAACGACAACACTGCCAGGAATAACTATAATTACATTATTCAGATATTTATAAATGTTTTACAATTATAAATATGTTTTCACTCAAACAATTAGATGGTGATTAGCTAAATAGACTTATGCATAGTAGAGATTACTCAATGTGATTAGTGCTTATACGACCTATATTGGATTAGGTTGCATTCGATTGTTTCCGTGACGCATTTTTATTGAGATATACTTCGTTGATTATCATTTACTCAAGGTGAGTTCATAGTCTCGCATTTCAATCTTTTTAATGTTTTATAAACCCGCGAGGGGAATACATGCTCTTTTACAAACTCATATATTTTACTACAGTACAATTACCTTTCAATACTTTGTGAGTTCATAGTCTCGCATTTCAAAAGTCAATCTTTATAATTGTTTTAAAAAACCCGCGAGGGGAATACATGCTCGTTTACAAACTTGTATATTTTACTACAGTACAATTACCTTTCAATACTTTGTAAGTTCATAGTCTCGCATTTCAATCTTTTCAATGTTTTATAAACCCGCGAGGGGAATACATGCTCGTTTACAAACCATGATATTTTACTACAGACAATTACCTTTCAATACTTTGTGAGTTCATAGTCTCGCATTTCAATCTTTTTAATGTTTTATAAACCCGCGAGGGGAATACATGCTCTTTTACAAACTCATATATTTTACTACAGTACAATTACCTTTCAATACTTTGTGAGTTCATAGTCTCGCATTTCAATCTTTTTAATGTTTTATAAACCCGCGAGGGGAATACATGCTCTTTTACAAACTTGTATATTTTACTACAGTACAATTACCTTTCAATACTTTGTGAGTTCATAGTCTCGCATTTCAATCTTTTTAATGTTTTATAAACCCGCGAGGGGAATACATGCTCTTTTACAAACTCATATATTTTACTACAGTACAATTACCTTTCAATACTTTGTGAGTTCATAGTCTCGCATTTCAATATTTTAATGTTTTTATAAACCCCCGCGATGGGAATACATGCTCTTTTACAAATTGTAATATTTTTACTACATTACAAATTAACTTCAATACTTTGTGAGTTATAGTCTCGCAAGTTCAAGTCTTTCAATGTTTTATCAACCGCGAGGTATACATGCTCTTTACAACTCAAATATTTTACTACGTACAATACTATCAATACTATTGTAGATTCTTAGTCTCGCATTTCAAACTTTTCAATGTTTTCTATAAATGATATAGAAAGTGATGTATGGAGAAATCTACAAGGATGTAAAGTGACAGTTTGGAAGCTATTTTCTTCAAGTAGAGTACATTTTGTGAGATTTCAGAATCTGCATATCTTTATGCTGGTAGAGAAAAAGTATCCACTTACACCTGCAACAATCACATATATGCTCAACAAGAAGCTTCAAGCTCACCATTAGAATGAAATGTGCTATCAACTTCTTAAGCTCATGACAAAACAGCTCAAGAATTCTAGAAGTGTTTGAATGCATCCTCTTAGTGAAGATAAAGCTTTTAATCAAGAAACTTGAAGATTCAAAAGATGAACATCAAGTTTAGGGGAGGATTGTTGGGATTAAAAGGCTGCATGGTGATCTTGGAGTTAATACTGCTAAGTTAGTGCTGCTGATGCTACTGGTTACAACTGCTGAAAGATTATAACTGCTAGAAGAATTTCTACTGTCAAAAGGATAAAGACAAGAGAAAGGATAAAGATGAAGATTGTTTATCAAGATTTCTTATGGGATAAGTATGAGATATTTTTGTAAAAGATACATATAAGTTATTTGTTTAGAAGATCATGATAACTTAGGAAAATGTTATAAACCTGTTAGGAATCCTTGGTGTATAAAAGGAGGTCCTAGGGTATAGAGTTTGATGTACCAAAATCATATAATTCAGATATCTAAAAAAGTGTTATTCGTGGCTTCAAGGTTTTGTAAACCCTAACACTATTAAGAGTGTTTGTTTTATATTGAGGAACAAAGTTTAGTAAACTATTTTGTTATTTCATTACTGTTTCATTATAATTCTTCTTAGTATCATTGACTAGATTCCGCATAGTCTTTGATATTCATAATCAAAGTTTTTGTCATAGTTGTTTTGGATTTATTCAATACAACTTAAGCTTATACATGCTAAGCAAGATCTATTCTATTGGGATCAACAGAGCTCTAAGAAAAAGGTTTCATACGACCTAGTTCTTCACCCTGAGGAGCTCTAGTGTTGTTCATGAAAAAGAAGGATGATTCGTTTCGCATGTGTATAGACTATCGAGAGCTGAACAAGCTAACTTTCAAGAACCGCTACCCTCTTCCCAGGATTGATGACTTGTTTGATCAATTTCAAGGGTTACAGTATTTCTCAAGAATAGACCTTTGATCAGGCTATCATCAGCTAAGAGTACGTGAAGAAGACATTCCTAAAACTGCATTTAGGATGCGGTAAGTACATTTTAAATTCACAGTGATACCGTTTGGTCTAACTAATACCCCCACAATGTTCATGGATCTTATAAACCGCTTATGTAGGCCGTATATTTAAAATTTTATCATTGTATTTATTGACGACATCTTAATTTATTTAAAGTCCAAAGAGGAGCATGAGGTTCACCTGAAATTGATACTGAAGTTGCTTGAAAAAGAAAAATTGTTTGGGAAATTCTGGCTACAAGAGGTTCATTTTCTCAGACATGTAGTGAATAGTGAAGGTATACATGTGGATCCTAGAAAAATTGAAGTAGTGAAAAATTGGAAACCCCCGAAGACCCTAACCGAGGTTCGTTCGTTCTTAGGATTGGCATGATATTATAGGCGATTTATCGCAAATTTCTCAAGAATTGCAAAACTTCTCACCCTGTTGACTAAGAAAAACAAGAAGTTTGAGTGGGGTGATGAGTAAGAGATCACTTTTCAGACATTAAAGGACATGTTGTGTGATGCCCTGATTCTAACACTTCTCGAAGGCGCATATGACTTTGTAGTTTACTATGACACATCGAACCAAGGTTTTGGTTGTGTTTTGATGCAGAAAAACAAAGTGATAGCATACGCATCTAGACAACTCAAAATCCATGAGAAGAACTACACCACTCATGATTTAGAGTTGGGCGTAGTGGTATTTGCTCTCAAAATGTAGAGACACTACTTGTACGGAACAAAGAGTGTTATCTACACTGATCATAAATGCCTTTAGCACATTTTCGATAAAAAAGAATTAAATATGCGTCAGAGCCGATGGATAGAACTTTTCATCGATTATAACTGCGAGATTCGCTACCACCCAGGTAAAGCGAACGTAATAGCTGATGCATTGAGCAGGAAGGAATGGATAAAACCGAGATGAGCTCAAGCTATGAGCATGAAAATTTACTCTAAAATTAAGGCTAAGATTCTGGAAGCTCAGAGCGAAGCCTTCAAGGATGTCAACACTCCAGCAGAAATGTTGCGAGGATTATACAAACATTTTGAAAGAAAAGAAGATGGCGGATTGTATTTCGTTGAGCAAATCTGGGTGCCAGCTTATGGCAATTTGAGAACTTTGGTTATAAATAAAGCCCATGCCATAATGTATTCTTTACATCCTAGAGCAGACAAGATGTACTATGATTTACGAGACTTATATTGGTGGCCCAGAATGAAGAAGGATATTGCTTTGTATGTGCTGGGATAAAAAGTCTTCTTGATGTTGTTTGAATTACTGTTGCTCATGTTTGATGTTAATGCTGCTCAGCTGGACTTAGTGCTGCTCATGAACTTCAAAGAAAATATTCTAAGTGTTTACTACTACTAGTACAAAGTTACTACTGCTAGTGAATATTAGTACTGCTAGTACAAAGCTACTACTGCTAGTGAATATTAGTACTACTAGTATAAAGTTACTACTGCTAGTGAATATTAGTACTGCTCAAGTTTAAGACTGCTCAGAGATAAGTTAATGTTGCTGAGGTTAATAAGTTAGTATTGTTTTGTTGTTAGTACTACTTATATGATATGTATTAAGTTATTTGTTTATAGAAAAGATTATGGATACTTAGGAAAGTATTGTAAGCTGACTAGGACTCTTTGGTGTATAAAAGGAGGTCCTAAAACATAGAGTTTGATATTACCTTTTATCAGTTTTCATAGCTTCAAGGTCTTTGTAACCCTAATACTTTGAGAGTATTTGTATTATTATCATTAATAATATTGGAGCTTATTTGTTGAATTGTATGTTCATTGAATTACTGTTTCATTGATAATTCTTCTTAATATTAAAGATTAGATTCCGCATAATCTTTAATACATTCAAACACAGTTTCTACTATAGTTGTGTTAGATTGATCTAATATAACTAAACCTTAAACAAGCTTAAGGAATTCGATCTATTAAAGTGGGATCAACAAGTGGTATCAGAGATTGTTAAGAAGCTATGAATAAGAAGAACCTATTTTTGCTAAAAGATATGGATTAAGATTCTGCACACATGGTGGCTGCATCTAAAGTTCCCATGCTCAAACCTAGTGAGTATGAGATATAGAGGATAAGGATTGAACAATATATCCAGATGATAGACTATGCACTATGGGAAGTCATAAAGAATGGTGCAACCTTGCTAAAAACAAAAGTTATGGAAGGAGTTATGACAGAGATGCCTATTACAACTGCTAAAGAAAAGGCTCAGAGAAGATTAGAGGTAAAAGCTAGAAGTACTTTAATGATGGGCATTCCCAATGAACATCAGTTATCTCTAGCTTTTACGTCTCTTAAAGGATGCTAAGAAGTTGTTGAAGCTGTTGAAAAGAGATTTGTGGGAATGCAGTAACAAGAAGACTCAAAGGAAATTTTAAAAAAAAAAAAATCTTAAAGCAGCTAACTGCAATATGAAAACTTCACTACTCCAATCTCAGAGATGCTTGATCAAACTTTTGATAGGCTTCAAAAGCTTGTGAGTCAGTCAGAACTTTTGGATGAAAAGATTTCACAAAAAGATGTTAATAAAAAGTTATTAAGAATTTTGTCACATGAGTGGAACACACATGCTGTTGTGTTGTGGAATAAAGCTGATTTGGATACAATGAGCATGGATGATCTCTACAACAACTCAAGTTGTATGAAACCATGAATTTAAAGGGATGTCTAGCTCAAGTTCAAGCACACAAAACATGGCTTTTATGTCCTCTTCAAATAACAACACTAGTAGCACTAATGGAGCAGTTAATACTGCTCAAGCAGTTAATACTGCTCTTGGAGTTTCTACTGCTAGCACTCAAGTTAATGATGCTTACTATACAAATATTGATAACTTAAGTGATGCTATTTATTGTGCATTCTTTGCTAGTCAACCAAATAGTCCTCAACTTATACATGAGGGCTTGCAGCAAATCCATCCAGATGACATGGAAGAGATGGATTTGAGATGGCAAATGGCCATGTTGACTATGAGGGCAAGAAAGTTTTTGAAGAATACAGGAAGGAAGCTTACTATTAATGGCCATGAAACTATTGGTTTTAATAAGTCTAAAGTCGAGTGTTACAACTGCCACAATAGGGGACATTTTGCTAGGGAGTGTAGAGATCCAAGAAATTAAGACAACAAGAACAAGCAAAGCTCAAAAAGGAGTGTGCCTGTGGAAACAACTACTTTTATAGCTTTGGTGTCATGTGATGATCTTGGTGGATATGACTAGAGTGATCAGGCAGAGGAAGGGCCTAATTATGCACTCATGGCTTTCTCATCTTTAAGTCCTGACTCAATGGTATCTAATAATTCTATTTGTTCAAAATCTTGTTTGGAAATTGTTGAACTTCTTAAATCTTAAAATGATCAACTATTAAAAGATTTAAAGAAATCTAAGTTAATGGTTCTAGGTTATAAGACAGGTTTAGAGTCTACGTGTAAGGAAGAAAAACTTGGAAGTTTATAAAGGCAAATGTGTCTATTTGTGTACAAGACAAGATATTAAGGGCTTAAAATTTTATAATTCATATAGGATAAATAACTATTAGAGAGTTAGGAAAGAAGCTTCAAATAGTTCAAAAGAAAAGGATTGCATTAAAACATTAATGTAGATAAATTGTAACATGCATCTTAAAAGTTTAAACTAAGCTCAGTAGAGTGTCAGTATAATTAACAATTACAAGAAAATGTTTTGGCTATAAAAATTAGATAGCGTTCCACCTCCCATTACATAAGAAATTTAATTGGCTCCAACACTCGGACTTATCCTTTTTTGGTTTTAGAGAGTTTGTTAATTACGACTGTTGTTGTGAAATGTAAGCTATGTCTAGTGAAGAGTGACCTAACGGTCGTTAGGAAGAATGATGATGCCCCATGTATTGAAGAATGGGTGTTAGATGGCGAGGAAGAGGATGTGTCTCAGCTAAATTAAAAGCAGAAAAACAGTTTGGCCTGGTTTTGTAAGAATGTGTTTGTAGTTAAGCCTAGTATTGCTAAGATAGAGTTTGTTAAACCTAAGCAACAAGAGAAAACTGCTAGGAAAACTGTTAAACAAGTTGAGAAACATAGGCAAAACACCCACAGTCCAAGAGGCAATCAAAGAAATTGGAACAATATAATGTCTCCAAAACTAGGAAGAAATTTTGAGATGTTTAATAAGGCCTGTTATGTGTGTGGAAGCTTTGATCATTTGCAAGTTGATTGCAATTACCATCAAAAATAGTTTCAAAATCAAAGGATGGTAAAACCTGTTTGGAACAATGCTCAAAGGGTGAATCATCAAAACTTTGCTAAAAAGCGCTGCTATACCAATGTCATATCTTTCTAAAACAACACATTCAACTATTAAGAGGCCTATTCATAAGAACACAACATTTAAAAATAGTAATATTAATCAAAGGGTTAATACTGTTAGGGGTAAAGATTTTAATACTGCTAAGCCAAAAGTAGTGGCTGTTAAGGGAAATAATTTTAATGTTGTTAAGGCCTCAGCTTGTTGGGTTTAGAAACCAAAGCACAAAGTTTTAGACCATGTTTCTAAACATAACAGTGCATCAATCACCCTAAAAAAGTTTGATTGTATTGATGAACAAGGCAGATCCAAGTCAGTGATGGCTTGGGTCCCTAAAAGAAACTAATTTTCTTATCTAATGTGCAGGGCAATCCACAAATGGATTTACTAGATCAAAGAGTGATTGATAGTGGATGCTCAAGGCACATGACATGGAACATGTCTTATCTTACAAACTATGTAGAGATAGATGGAGGATATGTTGCTTTTAGAGGGAACCCCAAAGGAGGGAAAATCATAGAAAAAGGTACACAGTCTAATGGTTTTGTAGGTACAAAAGCAAGTGATAATGTAGGTCAAGCTAGAAAGGAGACAAAACCTATCAAAGATTACATTTTGCTACCATTATGGATTGCTGATCCACCATATTCCCAGGATCCAAAGAGTTCTCATGTTGATGGATCCAAACCTTCAAGTGATGATGGAAAGAAGGTAGATGAAGATCTAAGAAAAGATAGTGAATGTAAAGATCAAGAGAAGAAAGATAATGTTAACAACACTAACAATGTTAATACTGCTGGTAATGTTAATACTGTTAGTTCAACTGTTAATGCTGCTGGCATAAATGAGGTTAATGCTGTTAGTGGAAAAACAAGCATTGAACTTCTATTTGATCCAAATATGCCTGCTTTAGAAGATGATAACATATTTGACTTCTCAAGAGATGATGAAGATGATGGTGTAGTGGCTGATGTCCTATCTTACAGACTATGAAGAGATAGATGGAGGATATGTTGCTTTTAGAGGAAACCCCAAAGGAGGAAAAATCACAGTAAAAGTGTGGAAACTAGAAGGGGGGTTGAATAGTTTACAAGTTCTTTAGCGTTTTAAAAGTTTGCTTTCAAAAATGTTTTGATCCGAGTTATATGTTTAACCAAATCACAATATGAACAAGCAATAACTATCTAAACTAGAACTAGATAACAACAATAATAATGTAAAGAGATAAGGATAGAAACAACCAAACCAAGACACCAAGATTTTATAGTGGTTCGGCTACGAAGCACCTCTTCGCCCTACTCCACTCCCCGAGTATTTGACTCGAGATTTCACTATGTCAACAAGCTCCCTTTAGGCAGAGAAAACCGTTTACACGTCGCTTACGTTATTTTCCGACACTAAGCTAAATGTCGAGTCCTAATCTTAGCTAGAACCAATCTACCACTTTACAAGATATACACACTCACAAGATCTACACTATCGGATCTACACAATATCCGAATCACACAAATACACAAGATAAATACAATAGAGATTTGGAACTTAGAAGAAGAGAGGAGAGATCACTAATCAACACTTCATTTCTTGGCGAATACGAGTGTTCTTCTCTTGCACTTGATAGAGAGGAAAGATGAGATGAAGAAGATAAGATAATATCACTTGAAACAAGATCTAAGTATGTTAGTGATCAAGATATTTAGTGAGAGAAAGAAGTTTTATAGAGAGAAGCGGAAGAGACTGAGAAAAACTTCAGCAAAAGATGATGATTTTCAACATGGGTGGACCATTGTAATCTTTTTTATAACAGGAGAAATCCACTGTAACTGATTGGCAGTCCCGGCGGTCCCATATATATAAGAGGGCCGCCAGGCCTATAAGGGGGTCGCCACCTAGACTCCGCTCTTTTTTTTATCTTTTTGTGGGGAAGGTTGTATGTGGTGTAGAAGCTTCCGTTTTGGGGGGAAATTTTAAATTTCAAATTTTAAGTTTTTAATAAAACTTTTATTTTAATTAGAAAATGTTTTGTATAATTAATTTTGTGAAAATCTTTGTAAAATGTAATGTATGAGAGAAAAATATTTTCTTGATCACTAATCATGCTTAATTATTTTGTTTGTCCATACCTTAAGTGATCACTAATCTTAGAAATAAAATTTTACATTTAATAATTTGTAAACGTTTATTTTTATTGTAAACGTTTTTACATTTTGTTATTATCAAAACGTTGAGAGGTCGAAAAATATAAATAACGTTTTTGAGCATTATTTGTATTAACAATCTCCCCCTTTTTGATGATGACAAAATATAAACTCATTTTAAATAAAATTAAAGATGTCAAATTATTAAATGAGTTATGTTCCATTTCTCCCCCTTTTTGTCGAATTCAAAAAGAATGATCGTCGAGTTTGTTGAAGGAAGAAAGAAATCGACGATATCAAGACTCCCCCTTGATGTGTGCTCCCCCTTGTTCGGGGCACCAAGGGATCGATCTTACGAAAATTGTTTTGCTACAAAACAAAGTTAGAAGTACAAGTGCAAGACAAATATCTTTCAGGTTAACACATTGTATTTAAATCAACACAAGAAGAGTTTCATTCAACTAACAAGAAACTCATACATTAGCACATCCAACAAATATATTCATACAATATTTGTATGAATCATTATAATAGAAAGTAGACAATTATAAAGACATGATAAGGCATAAATCTACACTAGTGAATTCTTGAAGAGTAGAAGATGCCATGATCAAAAGATGGGTTGTTTATTATTAGGTGAAATTAAGCTTTTGAGAGTGCTTAATTATGGCGAGGAGGTTGTTATTGAGGATGGAAATTGAGTGGAAGGACCAATGATGAGAGATTTGATACGATTAAGGTCATCTTTCAATGTATCAAATAGATTTGGGGTATTCAAGCAACAATGACAAGATTTCGAATGAAAATTTACTTGATCGAAAGAAGGTGGAGGGATATGTGGTGAGGTAGGAGTTGATGGAGTTGTTGCTTCAATTGCTTGTTGGAGATTTATCTCAAAAAGATTAGACAAGTGATGAAGTTCATGTGTTATTTGGTTTGGAGATAGATTTTGTGGAGGCGAAAGAGATGTTAGAGAATTGGTTGTAATAGGAGAGACAGGTGTATGTCTATTAAGTGAAGAAGATGGTGGTGATGGTGGGCGATTATGAATTTGTCTCCAGGGCTCAAGAATAGCCCTTTGGTGTTTTCTAGAGTAATCATGAGTAGATTTGCTAAAGGATGACATTGAGATCTTGATGAAAGATGTAGGAGAGGAGGGTAGATTGATATGGAGAGAGTTCAGAAAACTTCATCACTAGATATGTTGAAAATAGTTTGTCTTAGGAGGGATTAGTGGTGAGTTATATTTTTTTTTGTGGAAGGGTCGATGAGAAGCATTGTTGGAATTCATATGTAGAATGGTGTAAAGGGAAGAGAAGAATGATGATAAAGAAATGGTGAGGATGACAGAGCGATTTAATTAGGGAGGAAAGGATCAAAGTGGAAAAGCATGACAGTTAAGTTTTTGGATTCCAAAAGGGGTTTAGGAAAATGCAGAAGGTTTAGCTGGGTCTAAGAAAGAATAGTTAATTGCACAGAAAATCAAGAGCCACAGTGAAAAATTTCGTAACTTTTGATGCGGTCCCAGTATATAAATAGGGGGCCGCCCAGTAGTTATGGGGGCCGTTTTCTGGAGACAGTGAATTCTTCCAGTTTTCCTGATTTTTTGTAAATGTTGTACAAAAACAGTTTCCTATTTTTCCTTTTTGTAGTCAATTCCAATTTATCATGAATCGTCTAATACTTAACAATGATTATAATACTAAACATGCTAAGCTCAATCAAGAAATCATATGTAGGCAAATTGACAATTTTATAAGCATGCATAATATAACACTAGGAGCAAGAGTAATCAAGAGAGCAATGCAAGCATGGGTTTATCCGAGAGTGAAAAAATATGAAATGATCATCAAGAAAGCTAAGTTGCCCATACTAAGTACTAAGTTACTAATAAGTAGCATAAGTTTAAATACCTAAGCATAATAGATTAGTAAATAATATAGATAGTAATGTCATAAAGTAATTTCCCTCATAGCTCACTTCTTCATGTTTCTCCACAACCTTCTGAGACTATTTTCGATTGACCTTACTCCACCACGCTGCTCATCTCGTAATTGTACTTGACGGTTGATGATTTTGGTTTGGCGGGTATAAAATGGTTCTAAGTGAGGGTCAATGTTAGGTGGGTTTTGAAAAACTTAAGGAACTTGACTAGTTAAGGAATTGACATAACGAATGGGGGAGGGAGTGCTTGCACGCGAGGTCCCTTCATCATTTCCATCATCATCATCATCGTTGAGATTAGATGAGGATGGTTGATCGAAGTGGATGGAGGAAGTGAAGGCCGACCTTTTCCTCGTGTCACGATCCCTTCAAACTTTTCACTCTAGTTGAGCGGCAAGAGGATTCATGACACGATCGTACAAGACATAAGACTCCGTATACACTCGGGATTTATTCATTCAAATGAATTAAAAAAACAAACGGGTTATTAGCAATACCATAAGGGTAGATAACCTAGCTGCTAGTGACCCACTCCATTCTTATTCACCATGTGATAGGGCAAGTTGGAAATCTTTCATTGTAATACAACACAATAAAGCATAAAACAAAGACATGGCAGAGGAACATGAACCCCTGATTACCCCCCCCAGCACAGAAACGCTTTCTAGATGATTTCCTCATAAAGGTGTCAGAGTTGACACGATATTCACGAGTGAGAATATATATTCAAGAACATCAATTCTTCCTCAGTCGGATGCGACAGAGCTTGACCCTTCTCGATCAATTCGAAGACGAAACGAAGTCCTCAATGGAAGGAGGGTTGAGTTAGATTGGACCACCGAAGGGATCCCATATGCCCACTCATCCAGTCCTCCCTCTATCGGATAAAGACACACGGCGCCTTCACAAGGAAGTTAAGAATTTAAGCAAATTTTCAAGATAGTATGGGAGCGGGGGGGGGGGGGTGGTGGTGGGGAAGGGTGGGGGGGGGGAGAAGAGTTGATTTTGAATCACAAATTCAACAAACATTTGACCTTCATCAGAATAATTGATTTGATATTGACTATCGTTAACATTAGATTCACCCTTACAACACAAGATCCGGAGGTATGGTAAAATGAAAAAGAAATTGATCCATGTTATTAGAGAGAAAAGAGAAAAGGAAGGAGACTTTGTTGTGGAGATAATAGAAAAGAGAAAAACACACACACTCACACTTTACAAATGTGAACTTCTACCCCTCCATGGAAGTATGGAGGGGGTATTTATAGTCCCAGGCTTGACTAGCTGAACTAACCTGACACGACTGTAAATGATAAATGTAATTCCGGATTAGTCACCATATTTTAGGGCTAACAATCTTCCCCCAATATGTGGACATATCGAATTACTTACAATGTTTCAATCGGTACCAATACATTTGGTGTGGACAACCTGCTGGCAACATTATAGACCAAATCCGCCCGCCTGAATTTGGTCCAACCGCCACCTAAAGCTGCGGCACACCGTCGTTTGTCCCAATTGTAACCAAACCGCCGACATTCTTATGTGCAAGATCCTGCGTAAAAACTTAGCAACACGCAGTGGTTTTAACAAACCACCGCCTAGTTCTTTTGATCAAACCGCCGCAATATTTAGTCACACAAACCGCCGTGTGATTTGATCAACTCGCCGCCTTGTTTTTTACTCAAACCGCCACCACAATGCAAACCGCCGCCTAGGATTTTACACAAACCGCCGTGGTTTTTGAATTTTTGGGCAGAGTAATGTTTGCTTTTGGTCAATATAATAATCAAACCGCCTTGTAACCTGTCAAACCGCCACCTAATTATGGCAAACCGCCGCCAAGAACATGGCAAACCGCCGCCATTTAAGGTCAAACCGCCGGCATTATTTTTGATTATTTTAATCAACCCGCCTTTGACTTGGTCAAACCGCCTTTTTACTTTTCCTTAAATCACGAATCTTGTCCCCTCTTTTTGTCAAACCGCCACCAAGAAATTAATATAATAATCAAACCGCCACCTTGAACATTAAGCTCGAAATAAGCAATTTTCAACCAAATAAGCTATTTAACCACGCAAATAAGCTTTAAATGCTTAAAACTAAGTTGGTAGGGGATGATTAATCAAACACTAACACGATTTTCCTTGTGGTTCTTCACAAATGAATCAAACCGCCACCAAGAACTCAAAAATAAACCAAACATTTTTTAGCTTAAAAATCGATCTTGGAGCTTGTATATCACTTGCAATGGCTACAATGTAACCTGTTTAACATGTAGAACCAAGATAGAACAAGATTAACAACCAAATAAGCCAAAATGGAGGGGGTATTTATAGTCCCGGGCTTGACTAGCTAAACTAACCCGACAGGACTATAAATGATAAATGTAATTCCGGATTAGTCACCATATTTTAGGGCTAACATGAACCACAAGTAGAAGCGAGGCAGATTTGTTCATTGATTTCAAGGAGACATTCGAACTCAACAAAATGAAACAAAGACCGAACATAGTTTAGGTCCGTAAAATTTTCAAAAACCACCCGACCCTCATGGATATAACGTTCTTCAAGGTTCATTAGTTTTTCTCTTATTGGAGTACAAAATTCATGTAATATTTTAGGGATATAGTGTCTTGTATTTTTGTAGTCTTCAGATGAATTTTTCAAGGCATATGTCACCTAGACAACACAAACAATACCACTATTTTAATCGCTATACTTATACTAATAATTAGTTCGTGTCTAGTGTGTGCCTATATGCAATGAATGTGGAGTAACAATTAACTTGACCTAAACATAAAATCCTAAGAGTTAATCCAAACGCTCCTTAATTTGATTTTGCTCATCCAAACAAGTCGAAAAATACATATGAATTATGTATCTCAAAATTTGTTCATGAGATCATTATGCATGTGTTTGAAAACGTTTTTGAGTTGGATTAACAATGCATAACAATAATTTTATTATGTTCCTAACGTGAGTGATTTGAAAATAAAATTGGGTTTTGGTTCGAAATCAATTTTTTAACAAATTCACTAATGTATGCAAATCCTATATCTATGGGAAGCATATTAGTTGTACATTGTATCCTAGTAATCTTAATTATACAAACTCGAAAGAAAAATCAAAAATCCCCAATTTTAATTTTTGGTGTTTATCATGAACCCTAGACTCAAATTGAAAGAAAATAGATGAAATGACTTACAATTGATGATCTTTGTTATATTAGGATTGATTATTAGTGTTTATTTGATCTTCAATTGATGTTTTAATGGTTAAATTTAAGTTTTGGTGGGTTTTGGGTCGTGTTTGTCGAGTGCAGCAGATAAGGTGGTGTGTTTGTTTTCATCAGTGCTGAAATTTTGTTTAAGTGTTCCATTTTATGATCTGCTGATGGCGGTCCCATATCTCCTGGCGGTCCCAAATATATTGGGGCCGCCTATATGGGGGCCGCCCTCAGTCAAGGTTTTTGGACTTGTTTTTGACGAAAATTTTACGAAGAGGAGTGACGTTTTAATTTGCATTTCGCGAATTAAAGGTGCTTAAAGTACTTCAAATGAAGTATTTAAGTTATTATGACACGGAATAGAACACAGACTAGAATCGAAACTAGAAGAAAGAGAAGCGGACACATAAGGTTTATGGAATGTGTTCCATCATTCCTAAACCGATACGTAGATAGTTAAACGATTCACGTTTAAGGGGTTTAGTAAGAATGTCGGCGATGTTGTCGACGGACGGCACTTTTTCGATTGAGATATGTCATTTCTGGACATTATCACGAAGGAAGTGATGACGTATCTCGATGTGTTTGGTACGAGAATGTTGCACCGGGTTTTTGCTAAGGTTAATCGTGCCTTTGTTGTCGCACATGAAGGGAACATCGTCGAGTCGTATGTTGTAGTCGATGAGAGCTTGTTTCATCCATAGTGCTTGTTGACATGCCTTTCCGGCACTTACGTATTCGGCTTCGGTAGTGGATATAGCAAGAGCGGTTTGTTTCTTCGAGAACCAAGATGTCAAACAACATCCCACGAACGTACAAATACCACTAGTACTCTTTCGATCCACATAATCTCTCGCATGATCAAAGTAGGCATTTACTACCATTTCTATGCCGGTCCCCTTAGGATACCATAATCCTAAGTGCGTAGTGCCTTTAATGTATCGAAAGATACGCTTAACCGCTTCAAAGTGAGAGGTTTTGGGAGCCTCTTGGAAGCGGGCACAAAGGCAGACACTAAACATGATATCGGGCCTACTTGCCGTTAGGTATAATAAACTACCTATCATGCCTCGATACTTGGTACTATCTACCGACTCACACTCTTCATCTTTCGTGAGTTTATTATCAGAGGACATGGGGGTTTTCATTGGTTTAGAATCTTCTAGACCAAATTTCTTAAGCATTTCTTTAATATACTTAGATTGATTAAAGAAGATACCATCTTCCATTTGTTTTATTTGTAATCCAAGGAAGAAGTTAAGTTCACCCATCATGCTCGTCTCGAATTCGTCATGCATGATTTTGGCAAATTTATCACACATGTCTTGACAAGTCGAACCGAATATAAATGTTCAACGACGATAAATTTGAACAAAGATAGATTTGAACTTTCTTCTTAGTAAAAAGAGGTGTTACCTTCATCCTGCGTATTATATTCATGTTTAAATACTGAAAACTTTTAATCTATACATCTCAAGCTTGGGTGCTTGTTTAAGACCATATAAAGCTTTCTTGAGTTTATAAACATGATCTGGTTTTTCGAAAATCAATGAATCCCGAGTTGTGCTACATATACCTATTCCCCCCCCCTCATGTGATAACAACCGTTCAGGATGCACTTTTTACATCCATTTAAGATAGTTTTTAAAATCTAAGGCACAAGCATAAAGCTAATAAAAGTTCTATGGCGCTCAAGTCTAGCAACCGGGGCATAAGTTTCATCATAATCGATGCCCTTTTATTGGTTGTAGCCTTCAGCAAGTAACCTAGCCTTATTTCTAGAAACAATGCCGTTCTCGTCTAACTTATTTCTAAATACCCACTTAGTTTTCCATGATTGTCATATTCTTAGGTTATGGTACTAACTCCCAAACATACGTTAGCCTATGAATTGAATTAATTCTTCTGCATGGCACTACCCAACTTTCATCTCCAACGCTTCATTCACATTCCTAGGTTCTATAGTTGATATAAAAACAAAAGAATTACTTTGGTTTTGGGCTTGTGTGTCCTAAGGTGCATTGGTAAGGTACCTATGACATTTCTAATGGATGGTTCCTAGATTCCTTAATATGACTATTTCATCAATCTCTAAAGTTTCATCAACATGTCATTTTCAAGGTTTTATCTTTAGATCGTGACCTCTATTTGCTTCTTCTTCATCTAAGTCATCATACACCAAGGGGTGAATGTACTTAGAGGAGTGGAGAGTTTCATCGAAAGATCACTAATGATTCATCGACTATTCTAGAGTTTTGTATTCGGATGATGTAGGCTTTACTATTGTGATAATAACCTAAAAAAGCCACCTTCATATGACAATGGGCTCAACTTGGATAAGGTAGACTTTGTGTTCCAAATGAAGAACTTTCTTTCCAAACACTCTAAAATAAACTAGCGAAAGGATTACTACCTCTAAGAGTTCGTAAGGATGTTTTCCTAGAATGGATAAAATGAGAGATTCGGTTTGAGAATGTATGTTGAAGTATCTACGGCGTCACCAAAACTTTTATGGGTAACGATAAGCTCATTCAACATAGTTCTAACTCATTTATTAGAAGTGTCCTATTTTTTCCTTACACCACTGCCATTTGATTGAGGAGTTCGTAGAGCCGAGAAGTTAGTGTAAACCGTGTGCATTACAAAAACTCACAAATTAACACTTCATATCAAAATCTCCTACCGTGTGTCGGATTCTATTGATACTATGAACAACCTAATTGGATTGGATTTTCCTACTAAATAATTCGAATGATCGAAAGCTTCATTTATCCTTAAGTAATCTAGTTCCAAGATATACCTAAAGTTAGTCAACTACTATGACTAAGGTGTAACGGTTTTTATCATCGTAACTCCGTACTACGGATGGACCGGTAGAATCCATATGAGAAGTTCCTAAGCATCAGTCGTCGAGACCTACATTCTTAGCTTGCAGACTAGCGTGACTTGTTTTCCATATTTTGCCAGCATCACAAAAATGTGATCCAAACTTAAGCTTATGTATGTTTCCTTAATCTAATTTCTTAGTAAGCCGAACGATGAAATGAGACGCATATTTAGCGTGTCCCAATCTCCGATGCCCCAAAGTGGAATTATCATCAATCGTTGTTAGACAAATTTGATCCTTTGGCTTATTTTCCTAAATTTACCATAAAACCTTTCTTCCTAAAACATCTACCTATGACTTTTACTGTCCTTAGTGAATTCACATATCAAGGTTCAGTAGAAAGTTAGCTCTACACTTATTGTCACATATTTGATCCTATACTTAGCAAATTAGAAATCCAAAGTTATCACTTGTACAACATTATCTATTTTAAGAGGAGACATAGAAATAATCGAACCATTGCCAATGATGATACCGAGCGAAGATTACTACCCAAAAATGACGTTACCTCCATTATATGCCTTGTAAAGTGAGAATAGCTTTCGGTTGCCCGTCATATGTTTAGAGCATCCGCTATCCTTGATCCATTCGTCGGGCTCCAAGTCGACTCCAAGGCATATCTATTTATATAAAACAATAACTCAAACATTTGGTCCCTAATATCTCATGGGTCCAAAGTTGTTAGTGCTAAACATCCCTTGCATTTGATGCAATTGGTCGGGAAAATGAGAATGGGAGACACATTCCCCCTGGCATGTAACTTTGGACGTAGAAAACATGTCAAGTTACGTAAAACATGAGGTTGGTTTTGTCGACCAACATGTCTTTTTTGGTTGCGGTGTTTTAAAACGAGAATAATTATTATTGACTCTTCCAGGAGGTGGGGTTTTTGATCTAAATTTTGGTTTCGAAAATCCAACTTTGGGTTTTGACAATGGCTTATAGAATTGTTTAACTTCATTGTCACTGGCAACGGGAACTTTGGCTTTGTTTACAATTATGTGTTTTGGTCTAGGACCCAAAATGAATTTTTGAAAAGACACGGTTTTCTCAGATCCAGGCGTTACTGCTGGCGGTCCCATAATTATTTTAGGGGCCGCCTGGTCATTTAGGGGTCCGCCCATATTTATGGGACCTCCATCAGAATACGCCTTTTTCTAAGCTTTCACAAATTTTATTTCCTTAATTCCACTAGATGATGCTTCAAATGAATTAAACCCTAGACCTAATTTATCACCGGAGGGTTTTTGATTACTTAACATTTCATTTAAGCAATGTGTACTCTTTTCAAATTTGTTTAATCTAGTAGATTCTTTCGTTTGAGTTTTTGCAACTCATTTTAAGTGCATAACACTTTGCACAATCGAGATCAACTCCTTTGTTTTTCTCGAGTATGGACAATTTATCTTTTAATTCTCTAAGCTCATTTTCTAGACTATTTCTAGTATCTTTCAACCTTTTGTTCTTAGTGATTATCTTTAGACTCATTTTGCATAATTTATCATATTCATTGTCTAAATCTAAATCATCAATTGATGAATTTCCATCACTAAAGTAGGAGGATTTGGAACATACCTCACTTGATGCATGAGCTACGAGACACGTTTCATCTTTGACTTTCTCATCATCTTCTTCACCGTTATCGCTCCAAGAGCCTCCGACAAAAGCTCTTTGGTTCATTCTTTCGGTGGCTTTAGACATTCTCCAATAAATTGAAATCGGATCGCCGCATCTAAAGCATTCATATATCACTTTAACCGTTCTTGTAATCACGGCTTCTTTTAGGTGGTCTACGCGGCTCGGAAGGTCCCTCGGTCCCATCAGAAGTAGAGTTCTTTGATTTCTTTCTCGAACGCTCAGTATCCTCATCATCAGATGGCGGCTTCGGAACAGCCCCAATACGAACCATATCCAAGTAAAACCTCTTGTTCCACACTTGGGACTCATGCAACCTCCTCTCAGCAGTATCACGCTCCATATAAGCCTACGCCAACTTAGTCTTAGTCTCAGCCAATATTTTCTTCAAAGTGGCATTCTCCCCGCTCTCCAATACTGACACTCTCTCGAGAACATTACCCAAAGCACGCTCGACATTCTCCAAATCATGATTAAGTAACTCCCTTTCTTTTTCCCCGATTTTATTCTTGGATTTGAGAAGAGCAATCTCAGTTTGGTTTGTACTCAACTCAGCCTCCGTAAGTCTAGCTCGTGCACGGGACGTCTCCAAATCACGTCTCAAAGCCCAAGGTGCCAATCCACCAACATATGATGAGTCACGAGCAGAAGATGACTCTCCTACCTCAAGTATACCCCTCGGAAAGTCACGAACAGCAAACGGCCTTTGGGTAACAGTCCCAACAGTGGCCTCGGGTGCAACATCAACCTCGGGTGCAACATCAACCTCGGGTGCAACATCAATCTCCTCGTCCTCTGACTCAGAATCGGATGACACATCTCCAGGTGGCGGGGTTTTGTCACCCTCTACCTCATAAGGAAATATCAACTCAGCATCATCCTCGAGCTCAATATCAGCATCTTCTTCGGGTTCTTCCTCAGGATATTCTTTAGGATCCTCATCGTGATAATTAACCAAATTAATATCATCGAGAATGTTAACCATTTTGTTGGGATCATGGATATCCGCAACATGGTTCGGCTTGGGAACAACTGGGTTTACTTCGGGAATAGCTTCGTTCGGCTCGTTAAGATGATTAGGGTTCTCCATGACAATCTGCGTCGTATAAATATCTCGTATTAGTATTAAATAATTACATAATTAACATTTATATTCAAATAAATGAAAATTTCATTTTATAACATATATATATATATATATTTCCGTATATATATATCGATAAATAAATCCTTTTCATTCTTGTCCATTGGTAATTCGGAGATTTCGCTTGCACAGTTACAGTTAAAAGATTTCAAAAATCCTTGTTAGGATTATGAAAAAGACTCGGTCACCCCCGTGTATTGTTTAGTATAGCAAAGCTCGTAGTTAGAAAGTAAGCGTATGACTTTCGGTATTGGGCCGGGTCTTTTACCCAAGTGTTAAGCCCATACCCAAGCTCATAGATCTCACAAACACATGTATATAAACCCCTTTCCAGCCATGAGAAGGGGTTGGTTGTTCATTTTATCACAAAGCTTTAATTTGGTTTTTCTCTCACTAGAAATACTTCACTTTCTCTCTCTAGATAATTGGCCAACCCAATCATTCCTGCTTGTGTTATGATATCCAATATACTACAATTGGTATCAGAGCCCATGGGATGATTAGCTAGATTGTGTGTGCGTTTCCTTGGTTTGTTTAGATTAAAAGTTTGGTTTTTGAAGGTTTATGGTCTTATTCTTGACACTCTTTGATTCTCATGTTTGTGATGTTAAAATTAGTGTTTTAATAGTTATTATAACCCTCTAGGACCAAGTTGTGCAAAAGAAACCAAGTAAAAACGTTTAAAAGGGTAATTTTTAGGTGTTTTTAGGTGAAAAAGTTCGTATTTTCTTCGTTGCGTTTTGACCTTCTGAGACATTCTTCGTTGCGTTTTGGTGAAGAAAGTACATTGCGTTTTGTCGTTTTGTATAGTACTATTGTACTGCGTTTTGTCTTATTAGAGGTTGCATTTTGGTCGTTGCGTTTTGACCTTGAGGTTGCGTTTTGGTGATTGCGTTTTGACTGCAGGTTGCGTTTTGAAGACTTTCGTTGCGTTTTGACTAGGGGAGACTCTGCCCAATTTTTTAATTGGTTGCGTTTTGATCAAATCTCAACGTTGCGTTTTGATCAAGTCTCAAGATTTCATTGTGTTTTGATCAAGTCTCAAGAGTTCATTGCGTTTTGATCAAATCTTAAGATTCTTCATTGCGTTTTGACAATTCTCCACTGCGTTTTGACTTATATGGTTGCGTTTTGATCAAGTCTCAAGAGTTCATTGCGTTTTGATCAAATCTCAAGATTCTTCATTGCGTTTTGACAATTCTTCACTGCGTTTTGACTCATATTTCTCATTGCCTTTTGATAAAACTTCACTGCATTTGACAAGACGTCACTGCCTTTTGCCTAAGTTTCACTATCGACTTTAAGTTAACTTGTTTCAACCAAACTAAATCACAATCAATCAACATATCACCTAATCCAACAAACAATCATCACCTTTAACATACAATCACTAATCATTGATCGATCAA
>BQNB010104929.1:0-23712 GCA_026074375.1 Tanacetum coccineum
AATCTATATACAGCTTTCCTTAAATGGTAAACTTTTTCTGGATGATCAGGATCAATGAACCTATCTAGTTGTGCGACATAAACCTCCTCTATCAGTGGACCATTAGGAAATGTTGTTTTCACGTCCATCTGATAAACGGGAAAAGACTTGTGTGCAGCATAGGCGACAAAAATCCAAACAGCTTTTAAGCGAGCAACTAGAGCAAATGATTCCTCAAAATCGATACCCTCTTCCTGAGCATATCCCTTAGCTACAAGTCATGCGTTGTTGCTAATTACAGTTTGATCTTCATCCTTTTTGTTCTTCCAAAACCACTTTAGCTTGAGTACAGTCTTGCCAAGAGGTTTGTCAACGAGTTCCAAGACTTGTAGTCTATCGAACTAATGAAGCTCTTCCTGCATTGCCTCTATCCATGCAGAATCAGCGAATGCCTCCTTAATGTTTTTCGGTTCAGCAATACTCATAGTGAGCGCGAACATACACATTTCTGGATATGTTTCAAGTTATCGTCTTGTTTGCATTGGCTTGGATGGATTTCCACAAACTTGTTCTAGCAGTTGATCTTTTGTCTATCGGTATTTGAAATCATATGGTTGATTGAAGGTATGCATATTTGAATTATCAATATTACGTGAGGAAGACTCAGCAATTTCTCGTACCGGTGTACATAAATGATTGATAAATTCATCTTGTTGGGCATCTTCTTCTTGATTATCGTTGTTTTCCTTAGCATTAACATTTGTTGGAGTTGTTGGTTCTGTTGAAGATTGAATATTCGTTGTAGGTCGTGTGTCTTGTTGTTTAGAATTGTTGGTGAGAGAAGAAGACTTGTTGACACTTGATGTACCTGTAGTGAAAAATTCATCATACAAAGGACCGAATAGAAGATCCAACTCTTGTTGTGACGGAGTGTGTATTGCTGAAGGAAGAAACATTTTGTAATTGGGGTGCTGAGGCCAAGTTGTCATAGTCTGACGCCTTTTGTCATTAGAGAACGAGGCCTGAAGTGTTATTATCAACAAACGTCTCAGACATCCCTTAGACTGAGTGGAGTATCCTACCAGAATGCACGGATCCTCTTTTTCTTTCATCTTGTTTTTCATCATCTCTGTTTTTTTTTTTTGGTTAAAGTAAAGAGGTGCAACCATAAGGATGTGAAGGTATGAATGAAAGGTTTCTGTCATTAAATGATTTGATAGGCAGTCTTTCTCATGTTGTGGGGATTATGATTGATTTGTTTTGAGTATAGCATGCAGTTGCAATTGCTTCAGCCCAAAAGAACAAAGGAAGTTTAGAAGCTTTTCGTCTTTTAACAACGCCGTTCTGTTTAGGTGTTCAAGGAGTAGATGTTTGATGCTCAATTCCTTCTTCTTTGAAATATGCATGGAGTGTCTTGTTTAAGAACTAATGTGCCTCTATCAGATCGAACACAAATTACTTGAGCTTGAAGATTGCTTTGAATCATGTTTGAGGAAAATCTTTCAGGGAACTTTTGGGTGTTTCATCCTTGGATCTTAGAAATAGAGTCCAAGTATATCTGGAGTAGTCGTTAACAATGACCAGAATGTATTTCTTCCCATTGATGTTTTCAACACGCATAGGAACCACAAAAGTCCATATGAAGTAAATTTAACCGTCCTTTTAAACTTGGAACAGGCTTTGTGTTGCTTTTTACTCAAGTTCACAAGAAGACATCGTTGTCCTTGACATATTTTAACTTAGGTAAAACCAATTCACTATTTCTTCTTTGAAAGCAAGTTGATGTAGTCGAAGTTAAGATGAGAAAGTCTTCGATGACATAACCATGCTTGAGTTGGTGAGGCTTTAGCCATAAAACAGATTAGAGTTTATGAAGTCATTTCTTGAAGAGAAATTGTATAGAGATCAAATCCATGATTACCAGTGAGTAAGTCATTTCCCTAAAATCTCTAAAAAAACAGGTAGATTTTCGAAAAGCAACCTCCAAATCCGTATCATAAAATTGACCAACCGATAAGAGATTGTGATTTAGGCCTTCGACGTAATAAACCCTGTTGATCATGATATTTCCTTGAACCAAATCTCCATAGCCAAGAATTGGAGCCAATTGATCATTGCCAAACCAAACGGTACCCAGATATTTTTCAACAAAATTGCACAACAGCTTTAGATTGCCCGTCATGTGCTTTGTGCATCCTGTGACAACCGTGATTTATTAGTTTAACCATTAGTATTAACTTGCCTGGTTTTATGAGTTTGGTATTACGTGCTTAAGATGAATTAATGATATGTGTGTTATGATATTCGTGCTATTATAAGTATTTATGATAGTAGAAATGAATGATTTAGTCATTTCATTTCGTATGTGATGGTGATTTCGGAAGTATAGTGATTTTCATTATTTTATCGTCGGTAAAATTGAAGAAGTATGTATCGTTAAATTTCGAGTGAAGATTAATTAGTGAATTGAGATTTTATAATTTATTTATGAAGTAATAAGTAAATAATAATTTGGGAAAAAATAATAATAAGTAGTGTAAGCGTTTTATTTTAAGTTATGTATTTATTTAAGTCTTTACGGTAAATAAGTAGTAAATAGTTTTGTATTTTAAAAAAATATATATATAATATATACAGGAGGGAGGAGAACGAAATTTTATAGAAATATAAATAAAATAAAAATAATAATTTTATAAAAGAGATGTTGGTTGGATCGGTTATAAAGAAAGAAAAAAAAGGGAAACAAATCTAATTACAATTAGGATTCTAGGTAGTATAAATATAAGATCAATAAATTCCTAAATCACTTTTTTCTCCCTCTTGGTTTTGTTCGGCCGATCCCCTCAAGAAGAAAAAAAAGTTTAGGTATGTTTTCAATTAAGTTTTTATTTAATTTTTTGATAATTAGTAACTTTAATTGATGGAACAATTAGGGTTCATAAATTTTCTATAAATTAATGATATAAAACTATTTGGGAGTGTTCGGGATTAAATTTAGAGCATGTGGGTGTAAACGGTTTAGGTTAGATCGCGTTAAATTGAAAGTTAGGGTTTGGCAGAATTTTGGGTCGTGTTGATTGAACGATATCTCAATGATAAAAATGAGTTTTGGGTTAAATCTTGTGCCTAAATTGAAGTTCAGAGAGTCTAGTTTCCAGAAAGTCCAGCCTCGAAAGGTTTTGAGGTGGGAAGTTAGTCAAATAATGTTTGCAAGAAAAGTTCTCAAAACTGTAAATTCGGGTCAGATTTTGGTATGATTTCAGGGAGTAAAACCCCTACTTCAAAGTTGAGTTAAGGCTTGGGAAAAATCAGAGGTCATATTTTATGTGTCTACTAACTCTAACTCAAAGCACAAGTCCTAATTCATTTTCTAAGTATTTTTAGAAAATTAAACTTTTTGGTGTGCGTTCAGATCCGAATTTGAGTACTTTGTGATGTTGAATTTTTATAAAATAGTTAGGCTTAATATTATTTTTTTCTAAAAAATCACAGTAATTCATAACCCAATGGGAAGGTAGGGAATGAAAGAGTAAAAATCAATTTGGTGATTTAGTATTTTATTTGTGGTCATAAAGTGAAAATTAATTTGATGATTTAGTATTTTATTTGTGGTCACATAAATGATTAAAGGTATTTAAAGTATAAGTGAGATATGGGAAGTATGGTAAAGGGTTTATAATCAATAATTTAAACTTAGTAGTCCATCAATTGATTGTTACATCGTCTTGGCCATTTAGCCTAATCACGTGTAACATGGGTTTTATTTGTGTTTAGTTCAATTCAAGGATATTGTGAAGTAGCTGTGCATCAGGTGAATTTCATAGTCCAATTTTTATGTTTTTCTTGGGATGGAAATGATGCAAAATATGTTTTGAAGTATTTTATCGCTGTGATTATGTGTTTTAAATTCCTTTTGGATATTATATGGCTATTATACAACTATGTGATACATGTGTTAATTGGGATGGGTACGCCTACCCAATGTGATATGTTGTGTGATACATTTGTGGTGAGCTTGGTTGCTTTTAGTGCTAGCTATTCTAAGCCCGAATGGGAAATATTGTTGTGGGTATGTTGATTTGATTTTGGTTGCATGATAGCATATGTTCATGGTAGTTCATTATTGTCCTCCTCTGTTTTGATAATCACGGTAAAAGCGAGTGTTATTGCGTGTCTAAAACCTATGACTCCCACCAACATTATTGTTGACGTTTTAAGCACCATTTTCAGGTGAGCATCATGAGGAAAGTGAAGTTAGAAAGATTAGCAAGTGAGATCGTAGGCTTGCATGCGGAGTTTCCCTAGTTTTCATTTTGTATTTGTTTTGAATTGATTCTATGATTGATTTAGGTTTTGGATTATTTCGTCATGTCTTTGTATTGGAGTGACCCTTTTACCTCAATACAAGACTCCTTTTTCTCATGTTCGGTATTGTCATGATACTTTATGTCAAATTTCATTTTGTTAATGCATTTTAGTATTCTCTGTTGTTGACACCATTATGTTGTGATGATACCCATGACGTTATGCCTCGTGTTTCCGCCTTGGCGAGGTGTGACAGATTGATATCAGAGCCTTTGGTTATAGAGAAGTAGGTAGTTGAACCTAGACTATAACCTAGGAGTCCTTCATATAGTTGCATATTAGGATCTATGTGTTTAGCTATCTAGGCGTTTTGTTTTCTTGCTTTTTTTGAGTTTTATTTTGACCTATGAGCTACTCGATACCAGAAGCGAAAAAATAGGAGCCAATTGAGAAAGATCCTCTCAAGGAACCAAAGGAGGAAGCGTAGTTAGAAGAGTCAGAGGAGGAGGCCGACTCATATCTCTTGTTGAAAGCTTGTAGCAGGCCTGGACCCGCGGAGTCGGGGGACTCTTGCGAAAGCAAAGTCAAACTCAAGTGAGGCCCAGCATAAGTTTATCCCATCTTTTACCTCGACACGTTGCTATCAATGATTTCTTTTGGATATTACGTCTTTTGGGCACTTCGAGACCTTCATTTTCTTTTTGTCGTTTTCAATTTTATCTATATATAAATAAATATTGTTTTGATGGAGCATCGTTTCTGTGTTATATTAAAGTGGTTTAAGATGTGAAATGTGGTATATATGCATATATGTGTGTTATCATTGAGATGTATAGTCTTGGAAGAAAGTACACGTGTGAAAGGATGCACTTATAATTATGGGTGGCCAACATAATTATAAAGGCATCGCATACGTAGACTTGTGACTATGATTGCATTGATCGATGTTTGCTTGTTAGTTGGTAGTGTAAGATGTTATATTATGTATGGTTGTATTATAAATAGTTTTATAGTTAGTAAGTTTCCCTCCTATCTATCGTTTGCGGATACCCTAGATACCTGTTATTGCTATTATTACGATTATTAAGTTTGTTCGTCTACTCGATTATTAGCTCGGATATATAACCCTCATTTTAGCATTTCTTGTTCGTACCATGTCGGTATTGATGATCTAACTTTTCTATTCGGCGTCTTGATGAATATTGGTTGTTCGGATATGCTTCTTTGGATATTTGTACGTTCCATTGGTTCTTCCGTTGTATTGATTACTCGTATGAGTATTAAAATTTTCTTTTAAGCACTAATTGTTCCTAACATATTCGTACGGATCATTACTCTGTTCTTTATATATCCTTTAGTTTTGGTAACATGCTGCGACATTTTAGTACCGACTCTTTTCAATGGTTGTTCTTTTGATCGTGAGTACGGATTAGTCTTTACGTTCTTCTTTTGGTTCGTAATGTCTTCGTATGAATTTCTCTAGTGCATGTTTGTTTCACTGTTATTCTGACTATATGGTTCCTTGTACTTCCTTTCGCTTTCAAACAATATAATTGTGTTAGATTCTTTACGGTATTTTACAATCCCTATTGGTATTACGATGTCCTTTGTTTGAGTAATATATTTATGTTGATGTCGAGTTATGAAAATCCTTTTGAAGTATATCTTGAAGGTGTTTGGGAAAAAACTATTTTTGAAATGATCTTATTAATACGTTATGACATCGCTTTTATGTGAATGTCTCTTTATGAAAGCTATGTTTACAATGATTTTTATAAAACGATGTGATACAAGTTAACTGTTAATACTATGTTTAAAATGATATTTATGAATAAGATATGTTTAAAATGGTCTTTACAAATAAGATATGAAACTATTTTTTTAATGGTTAATAAATTTTATTTTTATTATGAAAAGTATATTTAAAATGATTTATAATGGTAAGATGCGATACACCGTTAAATAACTGTCTCTAGATTTTTTTTATGACAACTATGTTTAAAATGAATTTTATAAAGATTATATTTAAGACGATTTATTTTTTTATTTTTTTATATATTTAAAATGATTTTTTATATTTAAAACGACTTTCTTTATTATTTTAAAATGATTTTTATAAAAACAATATTTAGTTGGTTCTTTCGAGTAAGTCAATTCTTGGTATAAAAAAAATTCTATCTTTCTCATTTATCAATCTTGAAACGTATTGTTATCCGATATGTGTTCCTTTTGTCTTGGTACGCTTTGTTGACTCTTTTGTTTGCGTTTCCTATCGGTATAGATACTCTATCCTTTTCTTTTAAGGATTCTTATGATATTTAATTCGGATCTATTTGCACTTGTGAAACCCTTATATATTTTCTAGCCCTTGATTCGATATCCGTTTGCTACCCTATTCGATAGTTCATAATCCTTAGTATTTGTTTGATATACGTTTTATTCGACCAAGTCACTCTCCGTGGGGAGCACCATTTTTGTTCAGAAAGAAGGACGGTTCATTTTGAATGTGCATAAACTATCGAGAGTTGGACTAGCTGACCATCAAGAATCTCCCCAGGATCGACGACTTGTTCGACCAGTTACAAGTTTTACGTTATTTCTCTAAGATAGATATTCGTTCTGATTATCATCAGTTAAGAGTACATGGAGAAGGTATTCCAAAGACGACATTTAGGATGCGATGTGGACACTTTGAGTTTACGGTTATGCCTTTTGGGGTTAACCAATGCACCAGCGATTTTCATGGACTTAATGAATCGGGTGTGCAAGCCGTATTTAGACAAGTTTGTCATTATGGTTATTGATGATATTTTGATCTACTCGAAGTCTAAGGAGGATCACGAGGTACACTTAAAGTTAGTTCTAGAGCTGCTAAAGAAGGAGAAGTTATTTTCCAAGTTTTCCAAGTGTGAATTTTAGCTAGAAGAAGTACGTTTTCTCGGACACATATTTAAAAACAATGATTTCACGTGGACTCTAGTAAGATAGAATCAATGAAGAATTGAAAGTACCTAAGACGCCATCTGAGATACGATCATCTTTGAGATTGGCAGGTTACTATCGGTGTTTCAACGTGAATATTTCTAAGATTTCTAAACCCCTTACTTCACTAACACATAAGGATCAGAAATACGAGTGAGGCGTGGAACAAGAGGAATATTTTTAGACATTTAAGGACAATTTATGTAATGCACCAATATTGTCATTACCTGATGGATCAGAATATTTTGTAGTTTACTACGACACGTCAAACCAAGGAATTGGATATGTATTCATGCAAAAAGGCAAGGTAATCGCCTATGCATCATGATAATTGAAGATCCATGAGAAAAATTATACAACACACGACCTAGAATTAGGAGCATTAGTGTTTGCTCTTAAGACTTGGAGGCATTACTTGTACGGAACGAAAAGTGTCATCTACACGGATCATAAGAGTCTTTAACACATATTCGATCAAAAGGAGTTGAATATGCGTCAAAGTAGGTGAATTAAGTTATTCAGCGACTATGAGTGTGAGATTCGCTACCATCCAGGTCAGGCGAACGTAGTAGCTGATACCTTAAATAGGAAAGAGCGAGTGAAACCTAGATGTGTTCGAGTAATGGCTATGACCATTCAGTTCGGAGTTAAAAGAATGATACTGGCAGCCCAGAGTGAGGCGTTCAAGCAAGAGAACGTGACATCAGAAATGTTGCGTGGCCTGGACCAACTAATGGAAAGGAAGGAAGATGGAGGTATGTATTTTATATGGGTTCCATTAATAGGTGATGTAAGGACATTAATTATGGACGAGGCTTATGCATCAAGGTACTTGGTACATCCGGGAGCAGATAAGATGTACTTTGACCTTAGAGATATGTATGGTGGCCATGTATACAGAAGGATATTGCTACCTATGTTAGCAATTGTTTGACTTGTTTAAAGGTGAATGCTGAAACATCAAAGACCTTTAAGTTTGTTGCAACAACCAGAGATACCTGAGTGGAAATGGAATATAATAACTATGGACTTTATTATAAGGGTGCCGAGATCAAGTAGTGGGTATGATACGAATTAGGCAATAGTCGATAGACTGACTAAGTCAACCTATTTTCTGGCAATACGAGAAGATTACAAGATGGAGAACTTAGCAAGGCTTTATGTTGATGAGATAGTAGCAGAGCATGGAGTGCCTGTGTCAATCATCTCAAATCATGATGGAAGACTTACTTCAAGGTTTTGGCAAACATTACAGAAAGCCTTAGGGACGCGATTAGAGATGAGTATGGCTTATCATCCTTAGACGGATGAACAAAGTGAGTGTACAATTTAGACATTGGAAGATATGTTAAGAGCATGTGTGATCGAATTTGGTGGTAGTTGGGATGTTACCATTCGAGTATTCGATATGATCCGTTTGAGGCACTATATGGAAGGAAATGTAGGTCACCCGTCCTATGGGCTGAAATTCGAGAAAGTAGGTTAATTGGACTGGAATTAGTGCAAGAGATAACTGATAAGGTTGTCTTGATAAAGGAAAAGCTCAAAGCTACGAGAGATCGTTAAAAGAGCTATGCTGATAATAGGCGCAAGCCACTAGAGTTTGAGGTTGGAGATTAAGTGTTACTGAAGGTGTCGCCTTGGAAAGGCGTGATACATTTTGGAAAGAAAGGTAAGTTGGCACCAAGGTATGTAGGACCATTTAAAATTCTTGAAAGGGTCAGTCATGTAGCTTATCAATTAAGATTGCCTTAATAATTGAGTAGTGTACTTGATGTGTTTCATGCGTCAAATCTAAAGAAGTGTTTGGCGGATGCAAATCTGCATGTGCCTTTAGAAGGAATTAAGGCAGACAAACATTTTTCGTTTTGTAGAAGAACCTGTTGAAATTAGCGATCGCGAGGTAAAAAAAATTAAAGCATAGTATGATCCTAATAGTTAAAGTTCATTGGAACTCGATGCGAGGTCCTGAGGATTTCATAAAAGCTAAGTATCCATACTTATTCGTTGAGCAAGTTATCAATGGAAGTACTAGTTAAAGTTGAGTACATAAGTTTCTGGCAGACCTTAGTGCACCTTGAATGTTCATATGTGGTTTGGTTAAAGTTATATTTCGTATAAACCCGAAGTGTGGGTAAGCAAAATTATTAGCTATGGAAATTGATTAAATTTTGAGACAAAATTTCCCTAAGTAGGGGATACTGTGACAACCGTGATTTAGCGAAATTAGTTTAACTATTAGTATTAACTTGCCTGGTTTTATGAGTTTGGTATTATGTGCTTAAGATGAATTGATGATATGTGTGTTATGATATTCGTGCTATTATAAGTGTTTGTGATAGTTGAAATGAATGATTTAGTCATTTCATTTCGTATGTGATGGTAATTTTGGAAGTATAGTGATTTTTGTTATTTTATCGTTAGTAAAATTGAAGAAGTATGTATCGTTAAATTTCGAGTTGAGATTAATTAGTGAATTGAGATTTTAAAATTTTATTATGAAGTAATAAGTAAATAATAATTTGGGGAAAAATAATAATAAGTAGTGTAAGTGTTTTAATTTAAGTTATGTATTTATTTAAGTATTTAAGGTAAATAAGTAGTAAATAGTTTTGTATTTAAAAAAAAATATATATAATATATATAGGAGGGGGGGACAAAATTTTATAGAAAAATAAATAAAAAAAAATTATTTTATAAAATGGATGTTGGTTGGATCGGTTATAAAGAAAGAAAAAAAGGAAAACAAATCTGATTACAATTAGGATTCTAGGTAGTATAAATATAAGATCAATAAATCCCTAAATCATTTTTTTCTCTCCCCCTTGGTTTTGTTTGGCCGATCCCCTCAAGAAGAAATTTTTTTTATCAAGAACCAAGGTGGTGATTCAAGTGTAATCAAGTAAAGGTTTAGGTATGTTTTCAATTAAGTTTTTGTTTAATCTTTTTATAATTAGTAACTTTAATTGATGGAATAATTAGGATTCATAAATTTTCTATAAATTAATGATATAAAACTATATGGGAGTGTTCGGGATTAGATTTAGAGCATGTGGGTGTAAACGGTTTAGGTTAGATCGCGTTAAATTAAAAGTTAGGGTTTGGCAGATTTTTTGGTTGTGTTGATTGAACGATATCTCAATGATAAAAACAAGTTTCAGTTTGAATCTTGTACCTAAATTGAAGTTCATAGAGTCTAGTTTCCATAAAGTCCGGCCCCGAAAGGTTTTGAGTTCGGGAAGTTAGTCAAATAATTTTTGCAACAAAAATTGTCAAAATAGTAAATTCGGGTCAAATTTGGGTCTGATTTCGAGGAGTAAAACCCCTACTTAAAAGTTGAGTTAAGGCTTGGGAAAAATCAGAGGTCATATTTTATGTGTCTATTAACTCCAGCTCAAAGCACAAGTCCTAATTCATTGTATAAGTAGTTTTAGAAAAATCAAACTTTTTGGTGTGCGTTGAGATCTGAATTTGAGTACTTTGTGATGTTGAATTTTTATAAAATAGTTAGGATTAATATTAATTTTTCTGAAAAATCACAGTAATTCATAACCTATTAGGAAGGTAGGAAATGAAAAGGGAAAAGTCAATTTGGTGATTTAGTATTTTATTTGTGGTCATAAAGTGACTACAAAATTCTGCCGAAAAACTAAAAAAAACTAGAATGAATGAATTAAGTGTATTAGAGTATAAGTGAGATATGGGAAGTATGGTAAAGGGTTTATAATCAATAATATAAAATTATTAGTCCATCAATTGATTGTTACATCGTCTTGGGCATTTAGCCTAATCGCGTGTAACATGGGTTTTATTTGTGTTTAGTTGAATTCAAGGATATTATGAAGTAGCTGTGCATCAGGTGAGTTTCATAGTCCCATTTTTATATTTTTCTTAGGATGAAAATGATGCAAAATATGTTTTGAAATGTTTTATCGCTGTGATTATGTGTTTTAAATTTCTTTTGGACATTATATGGCTATTATATGACTATGTGATACATGTGTTATTTAGGATCGGAAGAGGTACGCCTACCTCATGCTTCATGATTATTGGATCAGAGGGGTACGCGTACCTATATTATATTGGTTATTGGATCGGATGGGTACGCCTACCCAATGTAATATGCTGTGTGATACATTCGTGGTGAGCTTGGTTGCTTTTATTGCCAGCTATTCTAATCTTGAATGGGAAATATTGTTGTGGATATGTTGATTTGATTTTGGTTGCATGATAGCATATGTTCATGGTAGTTCATTATTGTCCTCCTTTGTTTTGATAATTATAGTAAAAGCGAGTGTTATTGCGTGTCTAAAACCTATGACTCTCACCAACATTATTGTTGACGTTTTAAGCATCATTTTTAGGTAAGCATTATGAGGAAAGTGAAGTTAGAAAGATTGGCTAGTGAGACGGTAGGCTTGCATGCGGAGTTTCCCTAGTTTTCATTTTGTGTTTGTTTTGAATTGATTCTATGATTGTTTTAGGTTTTGTATTATTTCGTTATGTCTTTGTATTGGAGTGACCCTTTTACCTCAATACAAGACTCCTTTTTCTTGTGTTTGGTATTGTCATGACACTTTTTGTCAAATTTCGTTTTGTTAATACATTTTAGTGTTCTCTATTGTTGACACCATTGTGTTGTGATGATACCTATGACGTTACGCCTCGTGTTTCCGCCTTGGCGTGGTATGACATTAGGTAGTGCATTCGTGACATGTCTTACATTCACAATGTATAGATCGAGTCTGTGTATTCCAAACTTGTGTAATAGTTAGATCATGGAGATCATGGTGTGTATAGTTGTTAGATTGTGGTGATCATAGGAAGTTTAGTTAGATCATGATGATCATAAAGAGTTTAGATAGATCGGGGTGATCTTGTTAGTGTCTAGGTGAAGTGTAGTGAAGTTGTGAAGTGAAGAGAAGTTGTGAAGTGAAGTGAAGTCGTGACAAGACTTAATCGATTCTCTCTTCCCACCTATCTATGGAAAAGTAGTTATTTTGACATTCATAAGTTTGAATAATAAGCTATGTTCTAACTTAATTTCGTTTATAAGTTTTTAGTTTCCTTAAAGCTCACTTTTATATATTGAATAAGCTTCTAAATCTACTTATACAGTTCTGTACAGCAGCTAAATATGATTTACACGAAAAATATTGTTTAAGTTTGTTATTTATCAAGCAAGGTTGTGGAGTCTAGATAGCTCTATTAGTCTAAACCGTTCGTGTTATTGTTGATGTTAGTATTGCTTATTGTTGCTATTTTTGCTTATTGTTGTTAGATTTCATCTTGCTTATTTAGATTTCATTTAGATTCGTGATTAAAGTGCTTATTTCTTAAGTTTGTTTTCAAAATTGCTTAAAACTCTTTTAAGTTCCATTAGAAAATGTTTAAGTGCTTATTTGGGGATCTATAATCAATTTTTAGTTTTGCTTATCATTATTCGATTTTTGCTTATTTGGTTTAAAATCTAACTTAGTTTGATAGTTACATTTAGATTAAAAGTCGGATAGCTTAAAAGCTTTCTATTAGATTTTCGTGTCAAATGAGTGTTAGAGGGTTCGCGTTTGCTTAATCAATTTTGCTTATTCGGTCCTGATGGTTTAGCTTATTAGTTGAAACGGCTTATTTTGGAACATCTTTTGGTTTACTAGTTTAAGAAATCAAATAGTAAGATTTGAGTTAAAAGCAGTGCCCCAATCGAGAGGCCTAGTATGGGTGTTAAATAGGGCCTGGATATCAGTTACATATTGTAAAGGAATTTCGGCAAATGTATACATAAATCTATTATTTGTGCTACACAGTTGTGTTTTTTTTGTCTTATTTTGGTACCGGTCTACTCATGAGGCGTAGAGCTTAAGGGTTTAATAAGCTAGACAGAATTTGATTACTTTCTTTAGCTTATTAAATTGGGTGTTATCGTTTATTTGTGGTTCTTCATTTCGGTTCTATTTTCTCTCCTTTTTCAATTCATTAGTGTAGATTTAGCGTACTATGTTTAGAATTGCTTATTTGATTACTATGCTTAGGAAGTAGTTTATTTTGTATGCTTGTTAAATATTTTGTAAATAGTGAATTAAGTGTGGACTTTAACAAGTGATTAGTGATTAATAATTTGTAAAAATTATTTAGTTTAAAGTTTTATTTAGTCGAACAGGCAAAAGCCGTAAGATTAAGTAGGCATTAAACTAGTAATTAATATTTTGTTAAAAAGTTGTTTTCAATATTAAGCCAATGTTTTGAGACAACAATTTAGTAAACGGATATTAATTCATCATTAAGATCTAAAATTTCACACTTAAGAATCTATTTACTCTACTTGACAAGCATACTTCTTTCTATATCTTCCTCTTATTTGCTAGCTTATTATTTAGTATTATATAGTTTATAGTTTATTTTTATCATTAGTTTTTATTAAAATCCAAAAATATTAAAAGATAATCAAGCTTTATACTTAAAAATAATAACGTGGATTTCAAATTCATCTCTCATTGGGACACGACATCCGAAGGATAAACTATTACTTTTCCTAAAGTAATTTTTATCCGACGTGACTACTATATTATATTACTCGATTAGTCGTAATCGACGAATCAGTTTTTGGCGCCGTTGCCTGGGAGAGTTGTACGATTTTCACGTTTTGTTTCGAAGTGAATGCCTTGAAGATCCTTTCTCTTTTGAAAGTTTAATTTCGTACTTATAAAAATAAAAAAAAATAAAAATCTATTTCTATTTCATTTTCTTTTATATAAAAATTTTAAAAATACCAAAAATATTTTTATTTTATTTTATACTATTTTCTATATAAAATTCAAAAAAATATTTTCCATTTCTATTTTGTTTTTTTATTTTCTTTTTTATATATATATATATATATATATATATATATATATTCTAAATAAAAATAAAAATGATGATAAAAAAGATTCACAAAGAAATACTAAAAAAATTGAAATACCAAATTTCTCTATTTTACTTCTGGTGCATGAGCACGTAATCTTCATCAAACCAAATCAGTTTGCATCTTCCCAATCTCGAGAAAAGTTTACAATTTCGTCAAGAAGAAGAATCCGAGTCCGATAATCTTTTTCATGATCATATAAAAGGAGAGGACGAGAACGTTGAAGACGTCCAAATGGCCGATCATTTGAGACCGATGGAAGAGCTACTCCGAATACCTATCGTAGGTATAGAAGATGCTATCATTGTTACAGCCGTTCTTGTAGATCAATTTGAATTGAAACCCGAGTTACTTGATTTCATAAGTAACAATCCTTTCTATGGTCTTGAAAATTATTGATCCCACTTGAATAGATCTTGCTTAGCTTGTAAAAGGCTTAGTTGTATTGAATAAATCCAAGACAACTATAGTAGAAACTTTGATTGAATATATCAAAGACTATGCGGAATCTAATCTATGATACCAAGAAGAATATACAATGAAACAGTAATAAGTAAGATTATATAATACCAAACTTTAAGCCTCAATATATTAATACGAACACTCTTGATAGTGTTAGGGTTATACAAAACCTTGAAGCTATAAACGACTATATATATATATATATATATATATAGAGAGAGAGAGAGAGTAGGGATCCAGTGAGAAGTAAATGAAAATAAGAAGTGGTGAGAAGTGACTAAAACCACACATTTGAGATGCAACGACTTTCATTCGATGCATTTCTATTCATTTAGATGCACCATTTTGAGTTTCGAAAGTTAATTTGATGCGTAGATGGTGCAAATTGATTTTCATGATTTTGGCACATATAGAGGGCCAAAAAACAAGAGAAATCATGAAATGCATCTAATATACGTATATGCATCTAATTAAAAGCTAGAAACAGATTATGATGCATTATAATGCATCTAAGATTATAAAGATGCATCTAATTTAAGTTGGTGCATTCCGGATATGGGGTTATATTTTCTTCTTATCCTTCTTATTTTAAGGAAACTTCTCATTTGATCCTAACTCTATATATATATATATATATATATATATATATAGAGAGAGAGAGAGAGAGAGAGAGAGATATATATATATATATATATATATATATATATATATATATATATATATATATATCAAAACAACATGCCCTTGGGACCTCTTTTATACACCAAGGAGTCTACATGCTTAAAATATATTCTAAATTATCATGAATCTTATAAACAAATACTCTATACATATGTTTTACCAAAATTTATCTTACTTATCTCGTAGTAATCTTGATAAGCAATCATCATCTTTATCCTTTAACAGTAGAATACTCTTCTAGCAGTTGTAATGCTTTCAGCAGTTTAACTGTCATTCAGCAGCAATTACTTTTTGTACAGCAGCAACTAAATGTGTACAAGCAGTTAGTAACTACTTAGATATTTTCTTTATTCTTTTCTTCTCCTTTTCTACTTGGCTGTACTAAGTTACACATAGCAGTAACTAACATTTACTAGCAGTACTTATCGTTACACTAAGAGTAGTAACTTTTTACAAGTTGTATTAACTAGTTAGTAGGATTTTTCTATGTCTCTGAGCATGTCTTAACTTTCCTATTAGCAGTAAGTAATATACTATAGCAGTAATAACTCTAATACTTAATACTTTGCATGGAGCAGCACTAACTATGTACAAGCAGTAGTAACTACTTAGAATATTTTCTTTATTCTTCACTGGCAGTACTATGTTACACTAGCAGTACTAACATATACTGGCAGTACTAAGTTACACTAACAGTAGTAACTTTTATACTAGCGGTATTAACTAGTTAGTAGGATTTCTTCTAAGTCTCTGAGTAGTCTTAACTTCCATTAGCAATAGTAATATACACTAGCAGTAGTAACTAACAATATTAACTACTTAGCATATTACTAACAACAGTAACTCTAACCTTAGCAATATTAACTCCAAGCAGTCTTTTAATCCCAACAATCCTCCTCTAAACTTGATGTTCATCTTCTGAATCTTCAAGTTTCATTAAAATTCTTCACCATTACTAGGAGGATGTATTCAAACACTTTATTTCTTCTTGACCTGCTTTGTCATGAACTTTAAGAGTTGATAACACATCTCATTCCAATAGTCAGTTTGAAGCTTCTTGTTAAGCATCTCTGTGATTGTTGCAGGTGTAAGAGGGTACTTTTTCTCTACCAGCATAAAGATATGCATGTTTTGAAATCTCATAAAATGCACTCCACGTGAAGAGAATAGCTTCCAAACTATCACTTTATAACCTTGTAGATTCCTCCATATTTCACTTTCTATATCAGGCTCAAACATTACTTTTAGATCTCCTCATAACATTGTTTCATATGCCTCTTCTGGCCTTATATTCCCATGTTTAGCTTTAACCAACTTCCAGAGTGTTTCTAAGTCTTCCCTATCAATATTCTGAAGCATCTGAATCATAGATGAATACCTTTTTGAACTTCCATCAGCTCTTATCAATTGAAAGTATCCTATCTTTCATTCTTTGATGATTTTCCATTCAACTATGACTGGAGGCTTAGAGGCTAGAGGTATAGCATCAATTGCTACCTTATCATCTTGAACTATCTCGATATGTTTTTTCATCTCAGCCTCTTCTTGATCATCATCTCCTTTAGCTTCTACATGTTCATCTATCCTCTGCTTCTTTGAATTATCAGATTCAAGTTCTTCTCTAGCTCTTTTAGAACTTCCTTCTTTTGTCTTACTGCCTTTCACCAACTCTGTATTTATGTCTACAAAAGTGTTTACCCTTTTCATCTCTTTATCAAACAACTCCTAGATCTCATCATAACTTTTGCTCTTTAACTGATTGTGTTTGTATCCATCCATGTTTTTCAAATAGGTAGACATTGTATTTCTCTTTTGTGCCTTAGTTGCTGGCTTGTTCTTTTTCTCTTGAGCTCTTAATGCTGCAAAGTGTTTCTTTTTCTTCTCCAAGAGTTCTATAAACAACTTTGACTTTTCTTTAATACTTAACTGTTCTTGTTCTCCTGTTTGCATTTGTTGAACAAATTGAAAGTCAGCATCCATCATAGCTTGTGTGTTATCTCATGATTCAATTAAAGCTATGTCGGCTTCTTCTTCCTTTTGTCTTGAAAGTCTCTCTTCTTCTTCCAATTCAGCTTGTAGTTGAGCTTCAAGATTTCTAGCAACTTCTTCATCAATTGCAATTTGATCTTTCTTTTTTAAAGGTTTTTCAGGCTCAACCATTTTTGCCTTGCCTTTGTCTTTAGCCTGTGGAAGTTGTGAAGGAGAAACTATTGGTGTAGATGCAGGTGCCTGCTCCTCCTGATCATGAAAGACAATTCCTTTTGCCTTTGCTCTAGAGCTGGCAGGTGTAACTGTTGTAGCAGCAGTTGTAACAGCCGTGAGTTTTGCACTTTTAATCTCTATCAAAGTCTGAGCAAGAGTCAATTCTTCTGGAATTTCAACACTGGCAGTAGTAACTACTTCACCAGCAGTAGTAACTAGAATTGAACTTGTAGTTGTAGCAGTATAAACCATAGGCTCTTGAAACACCTCATCACCATTAAGAACACACCAGTATCAAACATCAAGTCTTCATCATTTCTCCATTGAGTCTCATCAATCAAGGTCACCTCTGTATCAGCATCAAGATCAGCTATTTCCCTCCCCGGTTTGGATGCATCCTCCTAAGTACCCAAACTAGCATCATCAGAGGATTCAATCCTTCTTGACAAACCAACCTTGTACAATCTTCTTGGCTTGTAAGTTCTGGACCTCCTTTTCTTCTCTAGCTTCTTAAGTCTCTCCTTCAATGTGGAAATCTCTGCAGCTTGAGAAGTATTTGTATTTTCCAGAGCAAGAACCCTATCAGACAGATTGGTACAAAGGTCCATTAATTCATTAAGTTACATTCTATCCTCACCACTTTGAGATGGATCATAGGAAGGGGTATACACATGCTCCTCATTGGTAGCCTCATCAGTGATAGGCTCTGTAGGACCACTGTCCATCCTTTGTTTCCTTCTTTACTGTTTCTTTTGAGGTCTTGATGTAGATGGTTGAGTAGTAGTGTGATGGGAATCAGTAGGAACTGCTAAACATTGACACACTTCTTTAGGAGCTTGAACCATCATAGTTTGAAATAAATGTGTGATCCTACCAAAAAATCCCTTTCCTTCTCTTTTCATGTTAGCAAAAATCTTCTTGATATAGGAGGGGGTAACATAGATCTCTTTATGTTTGGACATATATTTAACTTGTTTATCTAGGAACACTTGCACAAACCTTGGATACATTAGAATTTTAACCCCACCTTCCAAGTTCTTTACCATATTGTCAAAAATGTACTTGGAAAAGTTAAATATTTGGTTCGTGGCAAGACATATGATAGCAGAGGCCATTGTACTACTGAATTCATTCTAGGCAGTTGTCTTAGCACTAAGGCATGTAGAATTGTATGAATTAAAAACTTCCACTAAGGAGAAAAGAATGCTTTGTAAAAAGTAAGCTTTTGTGTAAGGTTTTCATACCCTATTCTTTCCAGTTCTGCAAAAATGGTAGCATTGGGTAGACAATCTGTTCCTTCAGTATCTTTTAGGTGTAGAGCTTATCTTACACTTATTTCAGTTACGATCACCTTCTTCCCATCTACTAGGGCTTGTATGTGCTTTTCCTCATTGACAGTTTGTACCTTAGTAGTAGCCCAAAACTGCTTAATGCATGAAGTATAGATGGTAGGATTCACCGTTAGCGCATATCTGATAGAACTTGCATTCATAAAATCAATAATTCGCTCAAACCCCTCAATTTCTTTAGGTTTATCTAAGAATGCAACTAGATTATGTGTTTCAGTGAATTTTGGGGTCGACATTATGATGGGTTATGAGGATTAAAGATGATTTGAGTTAGGGTTTATGATTAGAGAGTATATCAAAGTGTAAAATCGATCGAATGAGTAATTGAAACCCTGAATCGAAGTATTTATGAAATCCCCCTCAACAGCATTAACTTGAACTAGTAGTAGTAAGTTAAGTCTGGCAGCATTAACTAATACTGACAGCAGTAAGTTTAAGCTTAGCAGTATTAACTTTGATACACCAGCATTAACTCTAATTTCATTCCAAAAAGTATTTCCATCATGAATTTTGACTCTCACAATCTCTCTTTTTGTTTTTAATCTCACAATATCTCTTATTTCTTTTTCTCATCAATTCACTCTATCTGTTTTTATATCATAAATCAAGAGCCCTTTCAAACAGTTTGGTATAAAATTCCATCAATTCCTTTAGTTTTATGCTGTCCTTCACACTTCCAAGTGTGTTAACTCTTGAGAGAGGTGGATAATTAGACTGTTTAGATGCAGCCTCAAACCTAATTTGAGCTTCTGCACCCCTAATATGGTATCTTAGCACCTAGGACCACTACCTAAATCAGTTCCCTAAGGAAAAGACTCATTAAGTGTTGCTATGGATTGGCTCCTATTTATGTTACCACTATCCTGCTCTGCTCCTAAGCTAGAAGTAGTAGTGGCAGCCCTTTCCATTCTGTCTTCTCACTTCTTAATGACAGTCTCATCTGCTACAAGGGGAATAGATCCACTAGACTGAGATATCTCAATGGGCCTTTTGGATTTCCTAGGTTTTTGAGTCTTTTTGGGTTAAGATAATGATGGAACAGTGATTGGTTCAAGATTAGATAGTGAAGCAATTATGGATGTGTGTTGGGGTTCAGTAGGATTTCTTGACCCTTCCCTTCACCCACTTCTGCTTGTTGTTATGCAGCATGTCCATTTCATTACAAGCATCCTTTGTGTATAATCAGCTTCATAGTAACACAATTAACCTCCCTTCAATCAATACTTCAGAGGTTAGGCATTCCAATACTTGCAATCATATATTGAAATCTGCTAACATCAAATGCCTTTGTAAGTAAATCAGCAACATTACGATCAGTGTGAATCTTGATCACTTAAATTAATCTCTTCTCATATGAATCCCTGATGAAGTGATGTCTAATCTTAATGTGCTTAGTCTTTGAGTAAAATACTCGATTCTTAACAATGCAGAAGGTGCTTTCATTGTCAATGAAAATCTTGGTATTCATGAAATTATATCCATAATCCAGTATTTGATTTTGAATCCATAACACCTGTCCATGACAACTAGATGCATCTACATATTCTGCTTCAGTAGTAGAGTTGGCAACTATAGTTTGCTTCTTGTGGAAACCTAAATAATCATTAGATCATTTAAGCTCAGGTTGTTTAGACCTTTATCTAGGATAATATCATTGTTCATAAGTTATAAAAACAAAGCGGAATAAGAACAAAGATATTCAACAAGGTGTTCTTCATTAATAACCAAACGTTCTTTATAGCCCCAATTCTAGATGATCAATTATAGAACGGTTACTCTAACTAATAACAGGAATCATAGATTCTTGAGGCTAAAACAAACAAATCTTAGGCGTCCATTAGAGGACTTGACGCCTAGACACACACACTTTTACTAGTTGACTACATTTTTCTGTGTACCTAAAACAATATGCCTGGACCTCCTTTTATAGCATAAGGAGTCAAGGCTTACATGGAAACTAAAAAAAGATATTAATAAGAGAATCAATTAATTATTCATCTTTATCTTCTCATTAATATTTATCTTTATCTTCTTATTGACTAAATCTTCATTATCTCCTACATCTTGTAGAATCCCATAATAACAACTTTGGTCCTTCTTGTTTCCATCTTGTTTCATTCTTGTTTTGTCTTATCAACTCAAATATAATTCCTAACAATCTTCCCCTAGTTGATAATGACAAAACCAAATAAGCACAAACTTCCCCTGAAGTTAATATACGAATGAAAACTTCCCCTTAAGCTACCAAGGATCTACAAGTTGCAAATCATCAAATCTTCTTCCCCTTTTTGTCAATATCAAATAGGAGACTAAAGTATGCAACTTTGATCTTCACAACTACAAACCACTATCACACTTCCAATCCAAGTATTCCAATGACCCAAATTGCCCTCCATTACGCACCTTAAGAAAAATGAACTTGAGCAGTAGAAACTTACACTAGCAGTAGTAACAAAGGCTAGCAGTAGTAAAAACCTTCACCTCAATGTAGCATATAAATGGTTAAACATTTTAACATTAAGCTTCCCCTGAAACCCATATGTTAACCATTTCTTGAATCTTCAATTCTGTAAGCTCTATGTAATGATTACTGATGAAGAAAACTAAGTATTACCAATTTGATGCTGAAGTAGAACAACCCAAACTTGTGTCTTATATCTTGCACTATCCATGTGACTTCGAACGTATACCCAAACTGATGTATAGGGAGACCGCAATCTCTTGACAATAATCCTCATCTTCTATGAGACACATAACCAAAGTGATAGCAAATGTGAGCATTGAGCACCATAAGTTAGATCACACACCTTTGCTAGATTTGTCAATTCTTCGTCACAACATGAACGCACGAACAAGTTATCTTCAAAGTGTAACACCCACTTTAAGATATGATAAGAACACAAACCCAAATAATTCCACTTCATCGTCAAATAGATGATAATTAACCTTCTTCCTTCTTACATTGCCATGAGATCAATCTCCTCCCAAGAAATTGACAACCTCCTGTAGTGGATTTCCTGTCTAGACTTACACCGGCATAGTCATTGTCAGTATAAGCTTCCAAGTCAAATGGTGAGTCCTTAGGATACTAAAGGCCTAATTTAGATTGACCTTTCAAGTATCTAAAGATTCTATTCACAACATGAAGATGTGAAACTTTAGGTGTGACTTGAAATCTTGTACAAGCACATACAACAAAAATTATATCAGGCCTAGAGGTTGTTAGATACATCAATGATCCAATCATTGATCTATATAAGTGAACATCAACATCTTCAGCTTCTGCATCTTTGAGCAATAGCTTTGAAGTCTCCATAAGAGTACTTGTTGTCTTTACAGTTAAAAAACCAAACTTCTTCAAAATTTCATCCACATACTTGTCTTGACTGATGAAAATCCCATCATCTTTTTAAGTCACTTGTAGTCCTAAGAAGAAGGTAAGCTCACCCATAGAACTCATCTGGAATTTTTTGTGCATCAATTTCTCAAACTCAGTGCATAAACCCTTCTTAGTAGATCCAAAAATGATATCATCTACATATACTTGAACTAGTAGAATATCACCTTTGACTCTTTTAATGAACAAAGTCTTATCTATCAGGCCTCTCTGAAATCCATTATCTAATAAATAAGTAGATAGAGTCACATACCAAGCTCTAGGAGCTTGATGTAGACCATATAATGCCTTTTCTACCTTATAAACTTTGTCAGGAAACTCTGGATCTTCACACCCTGGAGGTTGACAGACATAAACTTCCTCTTCAATCTTTCCATATAGAAATGAACTCTTCACATCCATCTGATACACAACAAAGTCTTTGAATGAGGCATAGGCTTAGAACAGCCTCATTGCTTCAATCCTAGCAACTGGAGCAAAAACCTCATCATAATCAATTCCTTCTTCTTGAGTGTATCCTAAGCAACCAACCTAGCCTTGTTCCTGATTACAATGCCTATTTCATCTTTCTTGTTCCTATACACCTATTTAGTACCAATAGCTCTTTTGTCATGTGGTAAATCCATCAAAGTCCAAACTTGTTGTAATTTGAATTGTAGAAGCTCTTCTTGCATAGCTTTTATCCAGCTTGGATAGTGTAATGCTTGGATTACCTTTTTGGGCTCTACTTGTGATAAGAAACATGCAAACACACAATTCTAAAAGTCTTTATGGTTGATTCTCTGTTGCACTGATCTAAACATACCATGTCCAGTCACATTCTTTCTCATCCTTCTAGTTTAAGGTGCTGAATGTATATCTCTAATGATTTGTTTAAGTGGATGATCCTTGTGAATTCTGGTAGTTGGAGTAGGATTGACAAGAATATGTGTATCCAAATTAGTCATGTCATCCTTTGCATCAACACCTTCATCATCATCATCATCTAAATAGACAATCTCTTCCAAATTAGGCATGTTTGGATCATCATCACATCCATAGACTATATTCTCATCAACAACATTATTTTCTATGTCAGCAACATTAACAGTTGGACTAACAGTATTAATGTTGTTAGTGCTATTGACATTTGCATCCTACTCTTGATTAACTCTTGGCTCCTATGTATTTGGAACCTCACTATCTTCATTCTCTGGATCTTTAGCATCCTTCTTTTCCTCTTCCCCTGATGATTTAAATCCAACATCAAGAGAATCCTTTGAACTAAAAGAGAATGATGGATCTTGAGTCAAGAATGGTACAAGTATGTAATATTTTCTAGGTACTGTCTCCATTCTAGCTTTTCCTGCATCATCACATGCTTTTGTACATGCACTACCATTAGATTGATTCCCTATAACAACTAGCTCATAATTCATTGATTTTGTTAGAGCATCTATATCAAAAAGCAAATA